>BPLS01000386.1:489565-544634 GCA_019656275.1 Rhododendron kiyosumense | reverse complement strand
GTGAGTGAGGTCAAGTGGAGTAACTTTTTATTGGGCACCCTACTGTGTGTTAAGGAAATCAATCCCACATTGCTTGGGAGTGGAATGGGTGATCACTTAATAACATCTGGGACCTCTCCACTCATTGCCAATTGGTTTTGAGATGGATATAAAGTTTCTACATGGTATCAGAGCGGGGCCCGTTCCACTCCCACATTTTATACAAATTCACAATCCACACCCCGCGATGACGGACCAGCGAAAAAGGCTGCACGATGATAGGACCCAAAAGTGGCCACACGTGACAGACCTCAAACGCGGCTGCACGTGAGGGGGGATGTTAAGGAAATCAATCCCACATTGCTTGGGAGTGGAATGGGTGATCACTTAATAACATCTGGGACCTCTCCACTCATTGCCAATTGGTTTTGAGATGGATATAAAGTTTCTACACTGTGGACGGTCGAATTAGTATTCCAGAGATTAATCAAGACACTCGGTCCGGACACTCTAAATTATTTGGAGAAAGACGACCCTACTTGGCATAATGTGATCCCTCCCATGTGTACCACTGTCCATATGCTTATCCAGTCCACCCGAATTCGGATATCCAATGCGTTACGGTACGTAGCTTTAGAAAATCATATGCGTTGTACCGAGTTGGGCAACAAGCTTAACATCTCCTTCAATTGGCTCCTTTTCTCCCCTTTAAAAAAACAGGAATGTTGAGGTCCCAGCTGATGAAAAACATATGCCAACCCACCAAGCAGTAGTACCTGTTGTATCGGTGGACGGAAAAGAATGGATCGATATCTGACTAGTTGGTGATATATATATATCTGTCGCTTTTAAAGGGAAGAAAGAAGACGATTGTAAGGTGATAAGCACGAGGAACTCGAGTCCTCCACGGATTAATTAATTCAGGCGTGCAATGAGTTTTGACCCGAATACCTTAATAATAAAGAAAAGGAAATGCTGGGTACAAAGAAAACTTACTCTGAAAGTATCCCGAAAAAAGCAATCAGTGTCCCTAACATTTGTAATTTTCTCATAAAGAAAGCATGAGGCACACGAGGAACTCTAGTTGGTGTTCGACGGTGGCAAAGTAGCGACAGCGGAACGACAACAGTGCGGCAGCGATAGGTTGGGTGCTTTCCTTGATGCAAAGTACTTTTTCTTGCATTTTTCGTGCAAAAACACCAACTATGCTTTGTATAATCACTTTTTTTTTTTAGAATGAAATTCATTTTATAGATCCATACTTAATGTACACTCCACGACTCAATGGGGACCATTGGTACAAACTTTTTGGGCTCCAGGTGAAAGTCTTGCTTGCCTTGCTCCATACGGACAATGAGCAATGGTATAAAAACAAGTAATATATGTGTACACGGCTTTTGCATGAATATTATTGCAAGTTTTTTTTAAATGAAATTGCAAGTTTTTTTTTTTGACAAAAGGTGAGAAGAATTTTATTCATCTGATAGGCAGCGCGTAAACATCAAAAAAATGTAAACCTCATGGGATAAAATGGATGTTCACAGACTGGACATACCATTGAAAAAGACTTTTTGAGCATATCAAATCTGTTACAATCACGATTAAAAAAATCAAAATCACATGAACTAAATGAATTCTTCAAGACTAAACAATCATGAATAACTATTGCTGCAATATCAGAGGGAGTGTCTTGATTATCAACAATCATGAAATTGCAAGTTGAAAGCTGGAAAATGGTCCTTATTCCTTAATATGGAGGACATAATTAACATCGCCCTAACCTCACAAATACTAGTAGTACAAACTGATTACAAACCTAACATATTCACAAGACATCGGATCCCAACAGGGGAAAAATAACTAATAAATGAAACATAGGCTGCGATCGAAGCCAAAGACTCTTTCAGAATGACAAGAACTTGAGCCAAGGAAGTCCACCCTTGTTGGCCTTCTCAGCTTCTTTAGAACAGGACACGGTCGTCGCCGCAGTCGCGCCGTCGCCACCTCCACCACTTGCGGTGGCGGGCAAGGGCAAGGGCAAGGGCGAGGGCTTTTTCGGGCACAGGAAAAAGTTCCTTGACCCAAGCGCCGTCAGCTGCTCCTCCCGATCTAAACCTGATTCACAATAAAAACACGCCGTCAATCTTGACCTTCCTAAACCTCTCGGGTAACTTTTTTAACGGCTGATTTTTTTTTAAACTGATATTCAACCGGTATCGTGAACACCATTTTCCACTAAAATCGGTGTTCATTTGACGTAGTCAATCATATCATAGTTGAAAATGTTGTGTGGAAATTATATTTTCAAGAAAAGTCGAACAATGAATATAAATTTTATTTTTTGGCGCTAGATCGCTTGATGAGGATTTTTACAGAACTTATAAATGTCTTCATACTGATGAAAATTTTACTCCACAGGAAGTTGTATATAAGGTGCTGAATTGAATTATTCCTTGCGGGTAACATTTTCTGACAAAAATAAACAAAGGAATATCCCAATATGAGAGGAAAAATAGCAAAAGAATCATCTTTTTCACATTTTTTTTTCATTAATGCACTCCACTTTTTCTCTAGTAGTGAAAAATCACACATTAAAATTTCACTAAATAAAAAAACAAGTGAATTTATAATTTAAAAAAAGGAGAAAATCACTACTCTACCTTTTTCTATACCAGAAGTTAAAGAACACTATTTACTCTCCGTTCCAAATTCCTCAAACTTTGTTGGGTAACCGTCCGTTTTACAAGCAAAAAACAAATTTATGAGATTTTGATTTGAATAAACTTTAGACTAACTTTTTCTTCCCAATGAAATCCTTAAATTGGTGTAATAATGAAAAATATGGTGCTAATACATTTTTTTTTGTGTGCACAAAAAGACCGAGCAGAGGGAGTATTTTGCAAGAAAAGTTTTTCAATAAAAAAAAGCTTAGATTGTTGATCCAATAATTTTCTTTGATAACAGGAAATTTAATTTTTCATGATTTCTCTTTCTTTTCATGAAACTGAACAGGCCTAAAAGAGAGTTAAAGAGAAAGGGCGCTTACTTTCTAAGCTAAATTGGGAATAATGGAGATCAAATCCAGACGGATCGGTAGCCGGCAAGATCGGCCGCCGTCCTTCCTTCACATACTGCCGTAGCGCGGCCGCGATCAAATCACCAACAGCAGATTCCGGCGACATCACCACCTGCACGGCACCGAGGCTCCTCTGAATCGTCACGTTGAGCAGCAACTTCGTCAGCCTCGGCCGCTGCTCCTCCATCGGCCCACCGCCCGTTCTCCTCGCACCCGCAAGCAAGTCTGGCACCGTCCTCGGCCTGATTATAACCCGCTCCACCATCGCCGGCCCCGGACTGCTTCCGTGGAATGACGACGCTCTCTCCCCCATCATCTTCCCCCTCCTGCCCTTCTCCTCAGTCCCCCTCCTCTGACTCTTCGAATTCGGCATCTCGTACACAAATTTCTTTAAATTATATATTACACCAAGCCTTAAGTTCTAATCAATTCGGATCAAGGGGATCGATTATACTACGGGCTACCTCAACCGGCGGTAACGGAAGAACCTGGGGCGGGGGAAGCCGAGAGCAGGGGAGGAGAGGGGGCTCTCAGGTTCCCGATCGACGGCAGCTATCATAACCAGAATGGTCCAGCGGTAATTACCGAGGAAAGAGAAGGGCGTATGCGGAAGGGGGAAGGAGAAAAGGTAGAGGAGGATTTGCACAACGTTGGTGGTGGGAATACATTGCGTATATATAGGGAGAGGAAGGTGAGGTTGAGGGTGAAGATAAGGGTAGGCATCTAGGAATGCCCCTGTGATTCTTCACAGTTCACATTACGGGGGTAACCTGTTTGGCCTATTCTAGAGAGAGAGAGAGAGAGAGAGAGAGAGAGAGAGAGAGAGAGAACGCGGTTGGCGATGCAGCTTCGCGGTTGGGCAGCAAATTGTCTTTTTGCAATTTTTGTTTTTCTTCCCGTTTTGGTAGTGTAGTATTTTCCGCGTTTGAATATATTTTATCACAAAATACGTGGAAAGATTAATTTGGCTTCCATGAATAAAATAAGGAACTAAAGATGTAGAGAAAAATAGTACTATAAAATTAACATTACTTTTCTTAGAATTTAGTTGCACACACATATACGTTAACTTCTACTTTCAATTTTAGACTTCACATCTTGCCAACTTTGCACCACTATTATTCTATCAATGTTACAAGCGTCCTACCCGAATTATGCATGAGAGCAAGATAAAATTATATTGCGATAATGTTATTTATAGTCACTGGTAAAGTCTTGTTATATTATTTATCCCTCATTATTTATTGTTTAACATTAAATATAAAAAAATTTAATGAGAGAATGTTTGAGCATGGAAGGAAGTTTGAAAGCTTTTTTTTAAACTTGTGGTATTCTGAAAAGTGTAGTGAAAAAAATGAAGAAAATGAACTTTATTAAGAGAATGCTACATAGGAGAAAGAATTTAGGAGAAAGCTTGATTTTATTTTTGAAAACTACATTTGCTTAGTATATATAGTATAGATAGATAGATAAATAAGTTAAAATAACTATAATTTTGTGATGAAAATTACGTCATGTCACAAATAAATTAAATAGAAAGATTTTTCACAAATAGAAAAATAGTCTTACTTTGTTTAAAAAGGTGAAAATAGAAAAGCATAAACGCTAAAAGTTGATGAGTGAATGTTGATAAGTTTCTTATTGCTCTTTTCTCCTCCCGAAAAGTTTATCCCCAAAATTTTTGACTACTTTGTCATTTGTATTTTTCATCAAATTTTTTATTTACTACTTATTATTTTTTGGACGTATATAGTGTACTTCTATTTACCCTTTTATTTTTGAGTTAACACCAATAAGAAAATATGACGACAATGTTCTTAAAAGATTCAAATAATATATAAAGTGCAAAAAATCACTCCCAAAGTAAATGATAATGTTTCTCAATAAGTTAGAATCCGTAAAATAAACCAACAAATGGGAAACAATAGGGTATTATAACAAGGTAAATTGACAAAACTATACATTTAGAGGGGGAAATTGAAGTTTTAAGGAACGTAATGATCAAGTGAAAATACATGAACAATGTAGAAAGATGAGTTTTTTTTCCTTTTATCCCCTAAATTCCATATCTTATTCCCTAAATTATCAATTTACATGAACAATGTACAGAGTCCCAAACAAGGCATTTTGTGGTATTTTTCGTCCAAAATTCTTATTTTTATTATCTATTAGACTAAGTAAGTAACGGTATAATAGTTGAGGAGATGAAATTGTTAAATTAATAATTCAATAACTAAGTAGAAAATATATGCATAATTTAGAGGATAAAAAGAAATAAAACTCAAGAAAGATTGGGTTTGTAATTTGTATGTGACCGGCTAGTCCCGGTACAGAAAGCATGAGTCAACTTTGGTCCAAGCATGTGAGAGTGGCTGCTGCTCACGTGTGCGGTTCCGAAGGGTAATTGGTTGAGAATGGTGGCCCCGAAGGTGCTACGTGGAACGGCCACAGTGGTCGTTCGTGATTCTTGCGTGACACTAGTAATCTTTTGAGGCGGCTCTACAGCCAAACGTCACATGACGACACGCGTAAAGCAGAGGTTCACTCCTCAGAGGGTGTGGAAACCAACAACAATCGAAATTGTTTAATAGTAAATAAGTAGTATTTATTTTTTGAATTAAAAATAATGTATTTTGAGAAAATAGTTATTTCATAATGTATGATAGAGATGACAAAAAAAATACTACTATTAAACGTTTATGGTAAAGACAATCAATATTATGTAAGTTTTAATTACCATTTTTTTTTGTTTTTTTAAGGTTTTTCATCCTAATTTGTGCATTGCACCATTCGTTTCCACAATGTAAATGATAAAAGTATAAAAATATAACCTAAAATTGAAACAAGTTCGTATAAACTACTGCTAGAGAGACTAAAAGACTAATACTTCATCTGTTCGGATTTTATGGTCCTTTTGAGGAGTTTGTGTCAATTTTCAATCTATTATATCTTATAATTTATAATGTTTTAAGTAATTTCAAAAATATTGTATTATAAAACTAATTGAGATCTATCAAACAAAATCCATATTTGATATGAAATTCACTACGGATTCAAAGATATAACTAATTTTTTAACTGGTTAGAATAGAACTAGGAACAATTAAATCCGGACAGATGGAGTATATCTTTCCTCACTTTCGAGCTTTTTTCATCTATGATCTACATTTTACTCTTATATTGTTTTGATTTTATTTTAAAATTTTAATCCAAATCTTGTAAATATTGGGAGAAAACATACCCAAAAAGAGGTCATGTTCCAGAACACTTTCTTAAAAAAAAGTATTTATTTCACATTTTCAAACTCAAAAATAATGTAATTGGAAAATAATTTTTTGATTTTTTTTACACCATGTTAAAAATCTCATCGAGATCTTTCAAATAAGATCCATATTACATATTTTTAGATTTTATTAAATCCATTATTTTTTAGGTTGAAATTACCTTCTTAAAAAATAAGTATTTATAACCCGTTTTGGAATGGGACCTTAGGATTAAAGTCTAACAAATTTCGGTCAACAGAAACCTTAAAGTGAGTGGTGGTCACACTCGATGGCTAGTTGATTATCTCGATCAATCGACAAGTAACGTGGGATGGTTGACATCATTCTTTGTGTCATTACTTTCGTTTCTTTAAGTTGTCAAATTTTATTTTCTTTAAAGTAAACAGGGAAGAATAAGGATTGTCTGCGGTCTACATTTGGACGGTAGAAGTGTGATTGAAGTGTTCACAATCGTCGGATGATATTTTTAACGATCGATATCTAAAAAAAATTAAACTTTTTTCCGGAAAAGTTTTTTAAAGTTTGGATTGTTAGATGTAAAGATGAACGACTGTGATTAAACTGCAAGGACTTTCTGCAGTCCAACTGTAGAGAATCCGCCTCCAATAGGGAAAACAAAATTAGAATAACAAGCGCAGTAATGACGTTCCACAAATAAATTGGAATTCCAGAAAGGATTAACACATGGCCATATAGGGTCGGAAGGATTATCTCCGTGTGTGGAGTGGGACAACACTCAGTTGAATCAAGATCCTCTCATGCGATTCTTATGTGACATTAAGGGAGATTCATTCTAGTTTTGCTTGAGAATACAAACCATTTACATTATGCGCCTCAATGTCTTCATCATCCATGCAATAAATTAGAGTGATCATGTATTTGGCGGGCTGAATCAAATTGCATGAGTTACAGGAGAAAGAAATGATTCGATAGTCCATTCTTTTTTCAAAAAATTATGTTTCTTTCTGGTAGACACACGTATCCAATCATTTTGACTTTTGAAATAAAATGACGAACACATCAAGACTTACAAAATGAATGACTGCATCGTCAAATAAATTGTGGTGGTCTCATTTTCCATGATGGGGAGTTGATCATACGAGGATATCATATCACGTGAAATAACCCTTAAGTTAGGTACTCCAGTAGTTCATGAAACCCATTATTATCCGGTTCTATTACGTTGAAGTGGGGCTCCAAGCCGAGATATTTTATTATCTTTAAAGTAAACAGGGAAGAATAAGGATTGTTCGCGGTCTACATTTGGACGGTAGAAGTGTGATTGAAGTGTTCACAATCGTCGGATGATGTTTTTAACGGTCAATATCTAAAAAAAATTAAACTTTTTTCCGGAAAAGTTTTTTAAAGTTTAGATTGTTAGATGTAAAGATGAACGACTGTAGTTGGACAGCAAGGACCTTCTGCAGTCCAACTGCAGAGAATCCGCCTCCAATAGGGAAAACAAAATTAGAATAACAAGCGCAGTAATGACGTTCCACAAATAAATTGGAATTCCATAAAGGATTAACATATGGCCATATAGGGACGGAATGATTATCTCCGTGTGTGTGGAGTGGGACAACACTCAGTTGAATCAAGATCCTCTCATACGATTCTTATGTGACATTAAGGGAGATTCATTCTAGTTTTACTTGACAATACAAACGATTTACATTATTCACCTCGATGTCTTCATCATCCATGCAATAAATTAGAGTAAGTGATCATGTATCTGGCGGGTTGAATCAAATTGCATGAGTTACGGGAGAAAGAAATGATTCGATAGTCCATTCTTTTTCCAAAAATTTATGTTTCTTTTTGGTAGACACACGTACCCAATCATTTTGACTTTTGAAATAAAATGACGAACACTCAAGACTTACAAAATGAATGACTGCATCGTCAAAATAAATTGTGGTGGTCTCATTTTCCATCAAGGTGAGATGATCATAACAGGATATCATATCAAGTGAAATAACCCAAAAGTTAGGTACGTACAGTAGTTCATGAAACCCATTATTATCCGGTTCTATTACGTTGAAGTGGGGCTCCAAGCCGATATATTTTATTAATAACTAGTTAGGTCGTTTATATTTTATGGAGTTCTTCAAAAGTATTTGATTGTAAAAAAAAATAATGTCGATGGACGTTACTGTCATGATGACCGAATAACGCATGGTTCTAAAAAATCAATGGTTGGTATATCTCTATCGAGTATCATGTAGTTATAAATAATCGATGAATTTTATTAATTAAATGCTAAGTCTACTCCATAAAATGAAGAATTTCGTTCATTTTATAATAATAATAATAATAATAGATACTCCACAGTGTTTTTTTTTAAATGGTAGTAAGAAACTTCATAAATTAATAGCAAGAAACAGAATAAACAAACTTAGGATTGACGATGGTCGGTCGCTGGGTTTGGCCTTTGCACACAGTCTCTGTTCTTGTTTTTAATTTGCTCGATGTGTGGCGTTCACTACGGTTGCGGTTTGGGTCTTAGATGCATGTAGCTTAGTTGTCGTTTCTATATATTTCAGTTATTTTGTTGTTTTTGTTTATGTAATGTTTTTGTGTTGCTGCACACACAATTTTCACACTTTCCATGGTGTGCACTGTTCCTTAGGCCTTCTGTTGGTCTTCGTTCATCGTCCGCATCCCTAAGTTTCTTGTTAGCCTTTATCTTCTAGCGATACCATAACTCTTTGTGTATTTATGTGTTTGCGGTTCGGTATCTTGTGTTCTGTTCCTTAGGCCTAGCCTTCTGTTGGTTTTCGCTCGTTGTTGGCGCATCTTAATTATTGTAAGTATTATTTTTACTATCAATGAAGTTCATTGATCTTCCAAAAAAAAAAATCCAAACCCGAGTGTTAAGATAGAAAGGGTTTCAGGTAATACAAAGGGAAAATGACGGCCAATAATGTATTTTGATAATTAATACTCATCTAGGACAAATTAACAGTAGTTCAAAGGAAATAATCACTTTCAAAAGATTTTGGGAATATTTTCTCAACATTTGAAAAGATTTTGGGAATCTTTCACGTTTTGGATCGATTTGAACAAATAGTGCGAAACAGATGATGAGGAATTGAATTAACCAAAACGTAAAGACGAATTTTCTTAGAATTTAGCAAAACTATTTAATTAAATTAGTAAGTAAAATACTCAATGATTATCTGAAGTGGGACTTTTTAAGCAAAATCCACGAATGGGCCCGGGGCGGCCAAATTTCCACCCCCCAAGATTACGTAATTATTTTGTGGAAACTTGTTACGTTATTCATTGAATTTGGACCACAATTTACAAGAAACACAAGTCCCCAGATAGCACCGGGACCATATGCACATAAATTGAAATTTTCAGATAATAGATAGTATATAAAAATACAAAGGAGACTTATATTGGCACTCCAAAAATTGATGCACGTACTCTAAAATCAGTATAATTCCAAAGCCACTTTTCTTTATTTTTTGGAGTGCCAATATTATTTTCCAAATACAAATAGGTGTATACTTTAGCTAAGGGGTGTTTTCGGTAGCGAAAAATTTGTAGATTTTTATTTGTGATTGAGAAGGTGTTAGCTGTTTCCAGTAATAAATAAGTTGTTGAGAAATGTCAAGTTGTTTTCGGTAGTAAATAAGTTTATGGTTTGTGAGTAGAGTGACTGTAGTAAAAACAGTTTTTGTTGCCAATTTTTTTGTTAGTGGAAACAAAATGTGAAAATGCTGAAAGTTTTTTGTTGGTGGAAACGTAATGGAAAAATATGCGTTAAGTTATTTGTGGTTTTTGTTAGTGGAAACACCCCCTAAGTCACATATTTTCCGAGCGTGAGCGTCAAAGCGTTTTTGAAAAACATCACAAACTACTAACCTTCGCGAGAAGGAATTAAGGAGGATTGAGAGCGAGAGCACTGACATTGGAGGATTATATGGCTGAGGGTATATATATTAGATTTATATATGCATGTTCATCCATGGGGTGTCATGTGATCAAGAATGAAGAAATATTAAAGAATTTTGTATCTATCATCATGTGATTAAGGTAAAGGATAAAAGAAGAATAATAGTATATATATGCAAAGTGGATGATTAACAAAATATTAAAGATATTTTAGAGACAAAATCACAAAACAGAACGTGGTGAATACTGCTATATATGCTACTACTCCAGAGAACACCTTTAATTAAATCACCATTTCTTTCACTAGTTTTTGCTGCCACAATGTGTGGAAAGGTGATACAGATTTCCATTTGTATCAATATATATAATCCTGTGTGGTAAGCTTAAATAGATTTTTTTTGGAAAAAAAAGGAGTTCAAAAATTTGATAAATGCATGTTTGGTACGTATTTTTTTTGGGAGTTTTTATTTTCACTTGATAAATGTCTAGTCTACTCACAAGAGGATGTGAAGGGATACCGTTAAGTGGCATATATAGGTGGGGCAACCCAAAGAGCATCAACTACCACACTAAGGGGGTGTTTGGGAGCCTACTTTTTGGCTTTTCATTTTTAGCTTTTTGGCTTTTTAGCTTTTCGGCTTTTTAGTCAGAATGTATTTTAAATTTGATAGAATGTTTGGAAGCTTACTTTTTGGCTTCTCATTTTTGGCTTTTTAACTTTTTGGCTTTTTAGATTATAGTCAAAATGTATTTTGAATCTTGGTGAGTGTTTAGATTATATGTGCAAAATGCATTTTAGAAGAGTAGTGAGGGTATTTTCATAACTTAAACGAAAATGGGAAAAGCCAAAAATGCAAAAAGCTCCTCCGGACCACTTTTTTACTTCTCCTCTCCTTAAGCAAAATCAGCAAATGTGTTTTCCCAAAATCCATTTTCGGAATGGGGTGGCAAACAGCCATAATGGGAAAAGGCAATAATGAGAAACAAGTGCCAAAATCATTTTCTGAAAGCTATTTTGAGAATCAACAACCAAACAGCCAAAATGTAAAAAAGGAAAAATGAGAAGTTGAAAATGAAGGTGCCAAACACCCCCTAAGTACTTACACTCGTGACGAGAATTGATCCCTCACCTTCCATGTGGAAGAGGTGATGAGGTGTCATTGAGCTACATGCCCATTGGCTAGCTTGCGGGAGTATTCAAAAACCGGAAAATACAAAGTTATCACTGCACCAAAAGAAGACAGACAGTGGACTCTAGTCCAGTTAACATCTTTTGGTCCTCTTCATGTGAGAAAAAATAGATAAGCTCGGCTCGTCAAATTTTTATTGAGTTTGAGTTCAACTTTAATTCGGTGAAAAATTTAAAGAACAAACCGCAACACTCTAGCGAATAGCGATCGAGCTAGGTACCCATTTTATGATTTGTGATTGACCACATGATCATTTTCCTTCCTAATTTCAACAAATTGAATCACATGGGTTGTTTTTTCGTATTTTGCTTGCTTAAAATAGGTGATTTTGAAATGTATCAACGAACGCAACTAGCTAGCTGGGGAAGCAAACAAAATTATAGTGGAACCGAAGCAGTGGCGGCTGTGGACCAAGATTAATGTATCAAAATGTAGAAAAGTGTTAGAGACATGGAATCAAATTACTCCAAAGGCTACTACGCATGTATCTTGACAAGCAGTGACATTGGAATTTTGGAACCTTAAAATAATTGAGGGCAAGGTAGGGATATGGTCAAGGAGTGACAAATGGCAGGACCATAGAACGTCATATTACTATTATCGCCCACTTGTCAAGTGACAAATGGTGTTTTCCATACATAATTGACATAATGACAAACAAGCGAACCCCACCCCCCCACTTAGGAGAGGAGAGGGTCGAAATCAGCCACGTACGAGTACATAATTATGCAGAATACCCGGAGTACAACGTGGAGTTGTATACGTAATATACTTCCAATTATTTACATAGGGACGGGTAATTCGATCGGGACATTATGTATCATTCACTTCTGTTATATGGTTGAAAGATAAGGAGTGACAATGTCTTTTTATTAGTGAGGAATAAAAATACTACATGGCAATACCACATGTTATTCAGGTGTACCTAATAGTTGGCCCTCTTGCAGGCAAAGGTGGTCTCATATCTGCTTACTAATTACTTCCTCCGTTCTGTTTTATTTACATCGTATAGAAAACTTACTTTGTAAGATGATACTCCTTCCGTTCTAAAATGAGTAATCTTTATGGAAAAGTATGTCATTTTCAATTGTTTATATATTTTTCAATATGAATGTTACATATGGATCATGTTTGATAGATTTTAATTAATTTTATCAAACAAAGTTTTCAAAATCACACAAAATTTCATAAATCAAAAGATATACTCCCTCCGTTCCTTTTTAAATGTCCCGCTTCGTCACTCCAACTTATTAAGAAAACATCATCATTATACTTTTCACATCAACTTTTACATTATACCTTTCACATCAACTTTTACCTCAACTTTTTCTATTTACCCTCTATGGAGATATCATCATTACATTTTTTACTCATTAACTTTTCAAAATGGAATATACTTTTAGGGATAAAATGAAAAATGTACCAATTTTTACCTAATAACTTTACAAAATGGACATTTATTAAGGAACAACTCAAAATGAAATACTGGACTTTAAAAAGGGGACTGAGGGAATAAAATTTTAAAATGATACCGAGTCCCAAAAAGGTCCCTCATTTTGGAATGGAGAGAATATGCAATTAATGCATGTCTCCCTAAAAAGTTTAGTGACATTTCAAACATTGCCACTTGTTCTCCATTGTTAAAAATATTTGTGATCATTTAGGAGGGTTAGTTTGGAAATTAATTGGAACCTTACCCAATTTTTTCTTTGATTTTTAGAGACAGCAAATATTTGGGGCATCCTAAAATAAAAGAATCAGGCAAACAAAATGAGACAGAAGGAAATAGTATGACGTTGTTGATTGCCTATGTGCACTTTTTTTTTTGATCCGCCGTATGTGCACGTTGGTGACCACTTTTGATCGAGTAGAGTCCAATCCGTAGGAGTGATCGATCCTTGTAGTCATTTGTCGAAATGATTGTGATGAATTAGTAGAGCAATGAATATCGAATAAGTGGGGACAGAGGATTTATATATTTATTTTTGCTTTTGTTCTTTAATTAACCTCCTTGTGTGGAGGTTTTTGCCTTTGACAAAAACTTTTAGTTGTTTTTGTGATAATTCTTTCCTCTGCAGAGATGTGCAGTCCTTCCTCTGTGGAGGTTTATGGCCTACGCTTTGTGGTGACTTTGCAACTAAGGCAAGGAGCTCTTTTGCTTCCATTTTTGTTCTGGTTAACAAGGAATGGATTAAAATTACGAATACGAATACATGGTCCGGGGATAATTAGTACTACCCCTCATGTCCTCTTAACAATTGGAACTTCTATAATACAAAAAGTAAATGGACGATACACTAAAAAAGGAAAAAGACAGTGATCTCACATCTTGCGCTAAGAGGTCTGCACACTTATTTCATTCTCTCATGATATGTCTTAGCGGTGGGTCACACAGTTGGTGCAAAAGGGACCTACAATCAAGAATTATATTGAAAAGATGACGGTTTCTCGTAGCAATGGTGATAAGTTGGATAACATTAGAAGTATCTAATTCAATTTCCATCATAGTCATGTTGTATATACACGAAAAATAGTGTGTTTGGATCAAATACTTTACACACATCGGATGCCGTTGATTATCACGGGAGCCCCTCGTTTTTTTTTTTTTTTATAGAATTTTTGGATGGCTCGGATCGGCCGTCCGGTGGCGGGAGATGGCCTGGCACAACCGTCGGTACGATTTCGATAGGAGACCTGTCGGTCCCTATAGCTTTATGGGTAATTAAAATCCTTGTCTGGTGAATTAAAAAAGTAGGCAGAGATGGTGCTTTGGCTCATCCCTCGCCACCTGCACCAGACAAGCCCTCAGCTCCCTTTTTTTTTCACACGGCAAGGTTTGGTGGTGTGTTAATATAAGTTAGCATACAAAGGGTTTCAAAGATTATACATAGTTCTAAATTTCAAACGCTCACAACGGGACTCGAACCCTAGTCCACATGTATGGAAACACCATTTGACAAGTGGGCGGCAATAATATGACGTCTATGGTCTTGCCATTTATGATTCCTTGACCATGTCCCTACCTTGCCCTCAATTATTTTAAGGTTCCAAAATTCCATTGTCACTCCTTCTCAAGGTGTAATTTGAGTCCCATTATATGTCTGAAGACTTTTCTAGACTTTGACACATTCTTGGTCCACAGCAGCCACAACTTCGGTCCTAACTCCCAAGTTTGTTTGCTTCCCCAGCTAGTTGCGTGCGTTGGATTACATTTGAAACTCACCTATTTTAAGCAATATATAAAACAACCCATGTGGTCAAATCACAAATCATAAAATGGGTAGCTAGCTCGCTCTTTGCTAGAGTGTTAAGGTTTGTTCGTTAAATTTTTGATCGAACTTGAGTTGAGTTCAAACTCAATGGAAATTTGACAAGCCGAGCTTTTCTATGTTTGAGTCGAATTTGAACTTGTTAATGAGTTAAAATATTTGATATTTATGTTCTCATGCAAGTTTAGATTGAACCGCAAATAAATTTTTTATTTTGTACAAAAATAAATTCATCTATAAAAGTAAAAAAAATACTAAAATTTATGTTTATATTACTTTTAAAAGTTTATATACATGTTCAAGTTACAGAATTTTACAAATATATATGTAAATGTTTACAGATATTCAAGGATATATGTGAATTTTAATGAGATATGTACACAAAACTTCAGGTTCGCGAGCTTGAGCGTAATTAGGGGTGGGCATCGTGTTGTATCCAACCGTGTCATTTCGTGTTTCGTGTCTTTTCGGGTTCGTGTTAAAACATTTGGTAACATAAACATGTCAAATATCTTGACACTAATCTGACCTGCTTAAAATCGTGTTGTGTTCGGGTTGACACTATTAAGACCCTTTTATTTTTTTAATATTTACAAAAATTATATACTTTTCAATGTTTTGAATGAACTACTTATTTGATTCAATAACAAAAATGGAAGACATTTTCAATACCATCATAATCATAGAAATGATAAAACCGGCTAAATCCATGACATTGAAAATACGTCAAGTCACAACTAGATATAGGTCTCAAAATTAAATGATTTTGTATGATTTTCAGCTAAAATAATAAAAAACACTAATAACTATAGAATATAAGTCTATACAAATTTTGAATTAGAAGACTAGACCTAGATAATGAAAAAAAATCCAATAAGTCTAAATAAATTTAATTAATTTTGGACTCTTTAGCATGAAAACTCAAGTGAATAAGCAATTTGGAAATTAGGTACTCAATCGGTTTTAATTTTTAAAAAAAAATCTCTAATGGGTTCTAACAGTATACATGTCTTATCTTTCTATAATTATACTAATAATATCTTTATATACATGTTAACCAAACATGATCTTGAAAAATCAAATCTCCTACCAATTAGAAAATTCAAAAGAATCAAAACTAATTGTGCAGTCTCATGTTCAAGTGGTAGTAGTGTCGTTTCGAGTTAACACGTCGACACGGAAAATTAAACAGTTATTCGTGTTCTTATTGAGTTACGCGAGTCAAATCCGTGTTTGGCCCATTTACTAAAAGAGCTTAAAATTGAGGCTCAACTTCTGTTCGTTGAGTACTCAAATCGAATTCAAACAATTAATTCATTTTCTCTTCAAATGACTCCGCAGATCTGTAATCGGAACACAAGCTTTATCATTTTGCTCTTAATCAATTGGTTGTTGCTTGGATATTTGATGTCGTATCGTAATAGAATAAAATTCCAAAATCGGGGGAAGGAATCAAGTGTTGAAGTGGGCCCCGGCCGTCTTGTTGGAACGACAGGCAGAAACCTACCCTGATTTCGACTCAATTGTTTGACAGTTTTAACTGATACAATTATTTACTGTTAGGAAGTTAATTTAATGTAATTTCGATTTCCAAATAGGAAAAAGGCTGCGTCGAATTTACCAAGAAACGTTCAATTCCTACTGCGGGTACACTTCGATCTCAGGTTACGAGTTCAATTTCTTTTTTAATGCACTAATCTAATAATACTAACTTTTACTGATTAAAAAAACAAAAAAAAGACCATCAATTTGTTTAATGGCAGAGTTCATGTAGTTATCCAGGGGCGAGATGAAATCTGGATCATCGTTGATTATCGAAACGGACAGCTCGAATCTCTCACTACACCCTTGTAGTGCAGGAATGTACTACGAGGTTCCCAAATCCCATATAGTCGCGTACCCAAATGGTGTTAGATGGAAAATGAGGCGTGTGTAATTATTATATTTTTCGGTAAAAACAATCATATGGATGGGTACAGGTTATGTGAATTCCACACAACAAACACATAGAGGTTAAAAATAGATGCTTGTAAAAGAGGATTGAATTTGTAATACAAAAGGCAGTGCTAAGCTAAAATTCATTTTCTAGAAGATTTTTTATAGGATTGGCATGGGTAAATTGGCTAATGATTGAGCAGCCATTTGCTGAAAAGAGAGAGCGAGCGAAAAGTGACTTTGTTTCACCATAAATTGATGGGCTTTCGTATAACTTGGGAAGGTTAACTGATTAACTAATCCCTCCACTTGGATTTCTTTCCTTTATTTTATTTTATTTCTTTTTAGTAGGGATTGACTGCACTCAGTCAAGTTCAACATTAGAGGTATACTGCTGTACATCTATGACTGTGTCTTGAGTGAGACTCTAGTTAGGACTTCACAATCCAAAATGGTTAGCTTTAAGTGGTAAGACTCTAGCTCGACCCTACAAGGCACTCTCTTCAAGGGAAAGCTCGTGCGAAACAGACGTGAAAGGGAGGGAAAACTTGTGCGAAACAGATGTGGAAGGAAAAAATATGGTGAAATCGTTTCGGGATTAGCGAAACAAAAGTCCTTGGAGCTTCACAAACATGTAGTAAATGAACCAGTCCTACCTACGGTAAGGTAGGGTTGAAATTTGAAAACATCCGGTCTTGGCTATGATAAACAACGAATTGGTTTCAACTAGTGGCATCGGCAAATAGCCTCCTTGATCTAGTCATGTTTAAAGAGTCTCCATGGTACACTCTTTTATGACTTCTATTTTCTGGTAAATTTAATTATTGGGGACAATTTTCTTTAAGAAGAATCACTTTATAGAAGATATACCAAATAATCATTTTTTCTTTGGGTGATGTGAGGTATCTCGGGCCAACTTGCGCGTAACTTGGACTAATTTCTTGGTAAGGAAAATCAAACTTGAGATCTTTGGTGGAAGCAAAATTTTAAGTTTGACGCCAAACCCTTGGCTTACCAAATAAACATTTGAGTTCAGGATACGAAAACGTATACGCCTCGCTCAAACTTTGAGTCACAGAACAGTATGAGGAGTAATATTTGATCATCGTACCAGCTCGAGAGCCATTATACGAAGACATGGAATCATTTCGTAATTAATACAAAATATTTTCATGGATCAATAAATCTGTTTATCAATCCCAATCACTTTTAATTAACCTTAAGAAAAATGCACCAGTAGTTATGTCCAATCACATTCAAAACAGCTTTCGATGTATTCTAGATAAGTACATTGCCCTGCGCCAGGGTGGAAAAGGCCCCATAAAGCTTGGACATTTTTTCCCACATAATTGAATCATTGATGTCTATCCAAAGGATCCTTAACCAAATTGCCATTGTACTCCATGCCAACTGGTCCGATTACATGATTTTTTTTGTTAGTCGACGTTTGTTCCGTGAGATAAGATTAAAATTTAAGGGATTGAGAAGATGAATAATGATTGTTGAGTTTGCGTGATTAGCCGTTTAAAAAATTGGGCAAGAGAGGGGGAGAAGTATCTGTTGTGCCCCTACGCTAGTATTTAGACCAATAAGTATTTAAAGGAACAAACAAATAGGGACACCATTGCTCTCTAGGAATGCCTAAATAAGTTGTGGTTGGATCATGAAGTTGAATGATTTTTAGGAAGGGCAAAAACACAAAGGCAAAGATTGTACAGTGATAAAACAAATGAAAACATAAAAATATTACATTGTTTTTACATCGTTTTTTTTTTTCTCTTTTCTTCCTTTCACTCGAATTCATGATCCAAACACAACTTTGGATGAAACTTCGACGAAATGTATGTTGGTGGCACACTTGCATTCCATAATTGTACTGAGATTGGCCTTAGCTATGATATGTCCAACTAAATACAGATACACCACTCAAAAATCCTCCACTTGGCCTGGGGTACATCTTTTTGTTTGGACCCTAGAGTTTGGACCCATTTTACATAAGGAACATGCCATTGCCATCGACAGCAACAGTGAGCAACTGATGACCTTCCAGTTTCTATCCTACACGAAGTTTCCTTTTTTCGATCAGTGCCGTAGTGATCCTTTGTCTCTCTTCCCCATAAATTAAAAACGGCCAACTGGGTGTTTTGCTACCGCTGAAATTAGGGTAAAATTTTTGCCAAAAAGATAAATATCCTAAAAGTAGCACGGATACGGACACGGGATATAGACACGACGCGACACCGACACCCCGATATGCAAATTTTCAAAAAAAGGGGACATGACACGTTGGGGGACACGTTATATATATATATATATATATATATATATATATATTCAAACAAAGAGAGTGTTCTTAAAGTGTCCCCCCGAAGTGTCCCTAAAGTGTACACTTTGATTCATTTTAAAAGTCCATATAATTGAATTTTTACCCTTAAAGTGTCCGTAAAGTGTCAGATCCCAAATATTGAGGGAAAAAACAGGACACTCCAGGAGAAGTGTCAGGAAAAAAAAGAAGTGTCAGATACGTGTCCAGGAGTGTCGATGTCCGAGAAATATCTAACACCGATACGTGAGCTCCAACGAAGTGTCCATGCTACATAGTAAATATCAATTCATCAGATCCACTAGTGTACTGCACCAATGGTTAGAGAATTGAGTTTTTTGTTTTGTTTTGTTTTGGGGTGTTCGGGAGGAGATAAGACTAAAGGCTTGTTCGTTTTGGGGTTTTTAGATTTGGATTTGAATTTGTAATGATTAGGATATGGAGATAGGGATAATGATTGGAGAGAGATAGAGATAAAAAAGAAATTGGTTCCGCTAATAAGTGCTCCTGGGGTATAAGTTTGGGGCATAAGTTTTGATTCTTTAAATGAGTGCAATTAATATACCTAATTCATGAGCTGTGTTTATGGATACTCACAAAAATATTACTTTTCACCACTATTTTCTAAGCTATCCATAAATGTTTGTAGTACTTTTTCTTAATGACAATAATACCCTCATTTTTGTTTGAACATTAAGTAGTTGAATGCTTAACTGGAGAATTAAGCCGTATATACAGTACGGTGGCATTTTTTGCGCATGCATTTAGGAAATAAAAATTGAAGTTCAGAAGCCGTATCTCATAGTTATTTAGACTTTAAAAAAAATAAGGGAAAATGCTTGATGGCACCTATTTTCTTCTTATGTTCCTCTTATGTTGTTCCCGGAATTTGTTTCCCAAACAAAATAATGCTTGACGGCATAACAAATTACAGTTGTAATTTTTAACATCTACAAGAAAGGAAAAAAATTGACCGAAACTGCAATTTTTAATACTTCACACAAAATATAAGATTCAATCCTACGTCGCTCGAAGTGGTTTTCTTCTTCTTTTGTGAAAATAGCAAAAAAATAACTCTTTATCCAGTAAAATAATATAAAAATTCTTTCCAAATAACTTTAAAAAAAAAGTAAAAATGAACATAAAAAAAAGTTCATACTTTTGTAATGTCCTTAGGAAAAGGAACGTAATGAGCTTGAGAACACTTGATTTTCTTTTTAACGGACTTGAGAACAATTGGTTGGTAGGCTCCGTTGAGCATTTTTTTTTCCCCGTTTTGTTGGCTGCTACATATATTGACCATTTGTCGCTAATGGAAAAAGATATGGCGGCAATTTTTTTTTCATTTTCCCTCCTTTTTGTTTTTATCAATTAAAAGAAAGATGAATATGAAGAGTTCTGGTAATTTTTTGTCAATTAAAATATTGTTCATCTCTTTTAATGGAGAAGTTTATATTTTCAATGTCATTATTAGAAGGTCTTGAAATGAGTATACAAAATGTAATTAAAACAATTAAAAAACCCTAAACCTATAACTCAAACCCATAGGATAATCCCCAAACTAGCCAACACAAAAATGCCTAACCGATCGAGGGAGGGGAATCCACGCATACAATGAGGCATTCCTTTCAAGTCTCTTGTACATTTGAACTAGTTGAGAAGTTTGGTAAAGTTTCATCTTCAATCAATAGATACCTAACCTACTCCAATACTCCTACATGGATGATGAAAGGGTACTGTAAGCCCACGGGGACACTGACACTACGAAAAGTAATGTATGGAACACCGGACATGCTACTTCATGGGTCCATTAAGTTTAATTAAATTGTTCTATGGAGATATGCACGGCGAGGAGTTAGGGACATGAAATACATCTGCGGGGAGTCAAGGACATGAAATACATATGAAAACGCGGTAGGGGGTTAAATATGTTAATTTTAAATTGATGGGGGTAAATAAATAAATATTAATTCAAATATTTCGAATTAAAAATATATTATAATTTATATGTGATACTTGTACATACATATTGAAAGCTTGAACTTCTTTATAGAACTGTGTTTCCACTGGTTTAATATTAAAGTTAGTATTAATATACTATTTTTTTTTTGGGGGTAGTATTTCATGCTTTGTCCATGTCCCCATTTAAATCGTGTTCGTGTCCCCAAGGCACTGCCCATTGATAATTGAAAGCTCAACCTCCTAGTTGAAAAAGTTAAGGAGATGTTGAACCATAGATCTATCGGCCAAGTTTTATAATGTGTAGTGAAGAAGGGCCGATTTGATATCTTTTTTCACCCTCCGTCGCGATGCTTTTTGTGGGAGGTGTGGTGGTGGTTGGAGTGGGCGTGGGAGCTGTTCGGGTCCAAATGAGGGGTTGGATTCATGTGGTTTTCGTGCAATGACGATTCTGCTTTCAGGGTTCCGGCCGGTTTTGTTGTTGGGTGCTACCGGTTTTGGTCTAACGGTGTCGCGGAGCTCTGTCGGCTGGTGATGGTGAGATTCCAGACATGTTGTTTCTCTTGGAAGCAATCGTTTCTTGCTTAACGGCGGTTTGGTGTCGGCAGCGGTTGCGGTTGAGCTTGTTGAGGCGATAGTGGTTGTGATAGGACTAGGTTTTCTTTTTCTTGTTTTTGGTTTCTCATTTTCGGGTTGGGCTTGCCCCATTAGGTGTTTTTGGGCTCCGGTCTTTTAGGTGTGGGCTTTGTTCCTTTGAGTGTCTTTGGTTGGTTTCTTACCAATCGAGGGTTAGGGTCTCGGACTGGGCACAATTATTATTCTTAGCTTTGTTAAGAATTTGATGTCGTTTTCCTTGTCTATTAGTCTTTGTAGCAATTTCAAAAATTAATGAATTTTTTTGCCGTTGAAAAAAAAAAGAAGAAGGGGCAAAGGGCACTAGTAGACATTTTTTCGATGTTAAGGGTCGTTGATAGAAATAGAGTCACAGCATTTCATTGAGGCCTAAGTTCTTCCTTGGGCTTTGTATTGAGAGTAACCTATTTTTCTAAGCTAAAATTGGGGCACACATAAATGGGCCTGATTTCGGGACCGGCCCTGTGTGCATTAGGAAAGTGGGCCACCTAAGCCGAATGAGCCGTAACAGGCGAAAAATGGTTTGACCTCTTACTGAAGTCTTTCCCTTGGAGTGGAGCTTAAAGGCTTGTTTAGAGCAACCTCTTTTGGTGTTGCCATTTTTTAAAAATGACAGAAGAAATGACAACTACCACTTGGCACCCACAAACTAAAAAAAAATTCAAATATGGAAAATGCCATTTTATTTGCCAAATTTGAGAAAATATAGGGCAAAGTTGTCGTTTTGAATGAGAGAGAGAAAATTGAGAATGGCGAAATGGCATAAACGGGTGCAGCACCCTTACCAAATTTTTTTTTTTTTTTTGTTGACAAAATCACAGTATTCATTGCCAATAAATAAGAATGGCAAGGATGAAATGGCAAAAACAGGTGTGGATGCTCTTAGATATTGGTCTTTTATTTTATATCGCCAAGGAAGGGGGAGTAGAGGCTAGGGTTGCAACCGAGCTAAATTTGTTGATTGCAGCGAGACAAGAAATACACACGGCTGACCGTGATACTTGGACACACCACGTGGCCGTGTTTCTAGAAAACTTCATAAAATCCTTCTTTGGAAGAAACTTAGCAAAGATTTTGGAATTTTTCGATTATCCAACTAAAATATTTTTTAAAAAAGAGAGTCAAAATAGGTAAATTTTAAAGTTTATTTTTGCCTTTCTCAAAATATATCAAATTCGGTTAACTCTTTGTACTTTGAAATTAATTCGTACATGGATTTTTTCTTTTTCATAAGCTTCTTTTTCTCTCCCCTTTCCTAGCTCGTTGTTTGTTCTCTCACTGCAGTTTTTGTTGCAGTTTTCTCCCTGTTGCGTCTCCTCTTGGGTGCCAATCATCCGCCGGTTACCATTTCTAGGGGTAACCAATTGTCCTAATAGCTAGGTGTTGTGGCGGCTGGTGGAGGCATGGCAGCAAAATCTCCTGCAGTTCTTTGCTTTTGGGGGTGGTGGTGGTGGTGGTGTTGGTTGTTGGGGGGTGGTGGTGGGGTGTGTGGTGGTGGTGGGGGCTTTATTCTGTAGCCTTTAACAATGTTACATTGTTATTCAGGTTCATAATGCTGTTGTCAACATTTTTCTTTATTTTCATGCCTTAGTTATTTTGTTTTTAAAAATAAAAATAGGAATCATAAATAATTTCATCCTCCTGGGCCTTCAATTATTTGAAGCAATGGAGACAAGGGAAGGCCCTACAAGGGAATATATCCGGGAAGAGTACTGTACATAAAAGTGGTTCCACTAGATGCAAGTGCTCTTTGTAAAGTTTTTTTTTTTCCCTGCTAAAGGGTCAGGCCATACAGAACAAATTAATTGCGACTCGAGTTGTACTTAAGCTGCTCTGAACAGTGCCCAAATACCTCCAAAATTTACCAGTCAAAATTAGATGTTTATGGCAGCTATGCCTTGTGAAAAGGGGTATCCAATTCACATGACTTCAGAGAATAGTTCCAGGACAAGTACTATTCTTCTTCCGTGATAATTTGTCTGTTTTTCATGTCACTGTTCTCTTTGACTTTCTTATTAAGCACGAGCCTTGTAATAAATTTTTTTTTCTTTTCGGAAAGTTTAAAAAAAATTTATTAGAAAAAAAAATTTATAACCAACCAAAAGAGGCCAAGGAGACAGCCTAGTCAATTAATTTATTCGCTTGTTAAAGACATACAAATGGTTAATCTAAAAAATGTAATGCGAATTTAACAAAAAATTATAAAAAATTGTTGAGAAAAAGAGAATTGACGAAAACCAAGCTTTCATTGATGTGTATCATTCATTATATAATAATAATAAAATAGCATAGCCCTAATATGCCCTTATATACGTTACAAGACTTGGTTACAAACAAACCTAAACAGTGGCGGAGCTATGTTGGGGTTGGGGCCAGCTCTCTGAGAAACACAAATTTTAAAATTTTATTTTTGTATATACCTGATTTTGAATATTTTTTATAATTATTCGCGTATAACTACTAAAAATTTTAATAATTTCGATTCGATTTGATAAAAAATATGTTATTTTACATTCTCATTTCTTAATTTTTTTCATAAATAAAAAACAAGCATGAGATAGTTGAAATAGCCTAAAGAATCATTTCAAAATACAAATGTAATGAATTGGAAAGCAAAACCTTATGATATAATAAGTATACGTTTTGATAAAAAAATATATGTTTGTTAAGCTGGCTTCTTTGAGATCAAAATCCTAGCTCTGCCACTGAACCAAAACCAACTAGGAAACATGTATTATAAGGAACCAACTCATCAAGACTGACTAGAAAAATATGAATATAAACTAACAGGAAACATGAATAATAAAGCTTATCAACTTTTTGAAAAAATCAAGAGAAACCAAGAGGAGCAGGAATCAGGAGCTAGGAGAAGCAAGAAAGAAAACCAAGAGAAGCAGGGAGCAAGAACCAAGAGAACCTGGGAAGAAAACTAGGAAAACCAAAAACGGCCATGAGCGAGAGAAACCATGACAATAGAGATTTGAGATGAAATCTGAGTGTCCCTAATACCATGTTAGATTTATTGGAAGGTTTCAACATAAAACCAATTGACAAAAGGTGGAGTAACCTCTAGAATATATTAACTAAACTCGAGTGTCTTAGATGAGTGATATGGGATAAAGCCTAACGCCTCATCTTACAAAAGTTACGATTGAAATGATGGACGGTTAGATTTACGCCAAACTACCCCCAACATCAGATCTAAACATGTAAAATATCTGTTTTGGTATTTTGGCAATGTGAGACTTGGCCTCGGGCGCGCGCACACACATATATGATTCTCCTTAACGCAATTTTGATGATCTCTCCCTCTCTCACTTAATTGCTAGGCTTGTGAAAATTGATTCGATTTTTATCGCACCCCGTTGAGACTTTGGGGTTGGTTTGACCTGAACAGGGGTATTACGGTAATTGGCGCATTTGCGTTTTTTCTCTGTGTCCGTCTTGTGTGATTGTTTTCTCTTCTTGATTGTTTTTTTTTTTTTTGCTCGGCTTCTCTTCTTGATTGTTACTCGTGATTGTGTGTTTGTTTTATTCTCAACATCCCTCCCTCTCACAGACACATGCGAAATTTGTAGTCAAACAACTCACCATTTGTTGGTTCCTGTTAAATATGAGAGAATATATATTTTATTGATTTCTATTACATTTTACAATGAGTTCTTCTATTTATAGAGGAGAGAGAGCTTAATTAAGGAAGGAAATCATACCAATTAACTATGAAAGAAAATCATTCTAATTACAATCAAATCTCAATCTCAATATCATGATATCATCACGATATTATTTATTATATCCATTTATTCTAACAGTTCTACTTCCAAGTTCCAAGTCCTTTTATTTGTGTACAACAATACATCAAAATGGAGCAAAATGGCTAGAGACACAGCCATATGCATACATACTCCACAGTTGGAACTTGGACCCCCGAGCCACAGTACTCAAATTATAAGACATGAACGAAACAAAAGTCTAAAACCCAAACCCAATACAAACAGAAATCTCCAAAAGGGTCAGGTTATAGAAACTGCCTAAAGAAACTCCTGAGGAACTTTTAGGACATGACTTAGTTACTAACCAACCAGCTAGCTAACTAACTAAAACAGGGTCTTTTAAGGCTTACGATGCTGAGTGTAAATGTAATCCAGGTGAGCCTCTGCAACCATCCTCCTCTTTGCACACTCTTCATCATCATCATCATCTCCACTGTTACAATCCTCCAACCCCATCAGCTGCTGCAAGTTAGAGTTTCCAAAACTGAATAAACAGTTGGAAAAAAGAAGGAGAAGAAGAAAGTAGTTCCAAATAGGCCACAGAGTTGTTTACAAAATAGCATGAAAAAGAAGATTATTACATCCAAAGAATCAATTTCTTCTCTTTCTGCAAGATAAGCCGCTTCCCCTGCAAAAGATGTGCAAATTTGCTTTAGTTTCGTAGACAGGACTATTGAGGTGATTAATTACATGTACATGAATGATGCTGATGAACCTTGTTTGGATTCTAGGAAACGGGCCAATGAGGGTGAGGTGTTCATCATGAGGAGAAGAAAGAAGAACAGAATAGCAATGGCATGGACAGTTTTCTTCATTCTTGTTCTTGTTTAGCTTCAGAGAGAGAGAGAGAGAGAGAGAGAGAGAGAGAGAGTTTTAGTTGGAGGTTGGGGGTTTGGGAGTGGTCATATGCCTGGCATAAATACATGCAAAGAGGGAGGCAACTACTCTTGGATAGAGTTTTTTTTTTTGCCAATATTGTACATATTAGTGGGGGTTAGCGGATAGTTAGTTAATTAGTTTCAGGGTTCAAAAGCTGTCCATAACTCTGCACATCAAACGCTTCTATCGAGACTCGAACCCTGATATCCCTTGTGAAAATACATAACCGCTGGGCTACAAACCCTTTACTCTTGCATATTTGCATCACATGAATTCCCTAAATAGGACAGTTGCATAGAGCGCTTACAAGTACGATACAACACGGGGCCCAACCCACCATCATCATTTGATAACTATCCATCCTCATGTGACACCACCAATATTCTGATTCAGAGAGAGGGAGAGCTTGCTTTTAGTCATTTTAAAGCTAGTGGTCCACGTATTACTCCAAAGAGTTTTTTTTTTCCCACTCGAGGGTTGGAGTTTTCAGGTCAGCTTAAGCGCACCTCAACTGATCTCCTTTTCGGTCCTGTCAAAGCTAGCCATCCACACCAAAATGAAAAATCCACAAGAAATTACTTCATTGAAGCGTGACCTCTAAAATTAAATGCGTATCAAACCTCAAGAATCGAACATTGGTAAAGTTTTCAGAGTTTTACAAATATCAAGGTGTAATAGTGGCTGACAGTGCCAACACAAGTCAACCTTTTGGATATGCTCATGATGGCTGTTTCCCATCATCCCACGTTTTATATTTCAATACAATATGTTGCCACGTATCATAAATTTGATTGTCTAATAATTCTGTGCGGGCAGTACAGGGACTAATATATACTTCCTCCGATTGCCGACATGTTGATGAAATTTAACGACCGAGATTAGAAGTCCGCACGTAATCCCTCATAGGGAGGAGACTAATTATTCTGTCTCAGTGTCCTAAAAACCAACTCTCTCCCGGCCCCCTTACACTCTTCCCAATTACTCCATTTATTGGCTTTAAGCTTGTTCTCTTGTTATGCATCTCTAGTGAAATGTTTAACAGCTTATCCAACCAAAATTTCCATTTCACAGCTCTATATTTTTGATTTTCGACTGTTCGTTGATGTGCTTAGAATTACTCCTATGCTTCATTGGCAATGTTGTTATCATGAAATACGAAAACGAGTAGAAAATGCAGCAATGAATCGGCTAGCTGTTCGATTACGTCACTTGAATAAAGATGGATTATCTTTAAAGGGAGAGGAGATTATGCTTCTCTTAATGGGAATTTGAATCTTTTTTATGCTTGCTGATCAGGAAATACAACAGAGGTTAACAAAGCTGCCCGTAATCGGGTTTGGATTCTGTGTGGATCGATATATTCTTGTATGGAAAGTAAATCTCTGGAGAATTGTGCTGTACTATACAAAGGATCTGTGTGGTGGTACCACATAAATCTGATCAGAAAAATTGCATTCATAAAGCATTACAGACTATAGGATAAGACCGCGGCTTTGGAATTTGATTCTTTAGTTCTTCTGCTTTTTCTTTTAATTTTTTTTTTTTTTGCTCTAGTCAGGACTAAACTTTCTGGTGAACTCAAGCAGTAGAGCTATTTTGATGTACTTCCAAGAACTGGTCCATTTTGCCCATCAAATCCTATTCTGATAATAACTTGGGCTAAGTAACCATTCTTAGAGTTCTTTGCATGATATGAAAAGTGGTTTTTGTTGTAGTTAGCTGGGTTAAAATTAGTGCATCAAGGTGTAGAAGTGTGCCTATTAGAAAGACAAATCATAATGAAGATACTACGGTTAACAAATGAAATGCAAAAATGGGACCGCGAAGAGAGTTTGCAAAGCATTTAAACGGGACGGGACGGTAGAAAGTGGCAATGGAAATACAAAATTCTGAGTTCATAAGATTGGTTGCTCTAATTTGTTTTGGCTATCTATCTTCCTTTCCAGTGATCTGCCCCATCAGATCTTATACCTGTAGCTTTCCTCTGTTGTGTATCTTCTTAAATGGTCTTAGGTTATTGGTTTTTGGCCTGGTTCATTTACTAGTTGGCCAACAAATTATGCTATTCGTCACACTTGAGCATTTCTTGGCATTCACCAGTCACCACCAATAATCGCTTGATTCGGCAATATTTTGTTTTGTTTTTTTTTTTAATTTCTTGATAGTCATTTTTATCGTTCGAATTCTCCAACTTGAGCAGTACTGTTCAAAAAAATCTGAAACATGAACTACGTTTGGAAAGACGAGCAAATTAAAGCTTTTGAATTGGCGGGGAGATCCTTTCTTCCCCCATGCTGAATTTGCTTTATGTTTTGTTAATGCAGGGTATCTTGGGCTAGTTTGCGTGCACTTCGAATTAAACCCTCGGCCATACCCTTAAACCTTGCAGTCATGCTGTTACACCTTGTGGCCACATACTCTTAACATTGCGGTCACTAGTCTAACCTCGTGGCCACACTCAAACCTTGTGGTCGATACCTTGTGGCCGCGAAGATCGATTAAGATGTGAAATCTTGGGGGTTTAGGTCTCAGATAGATAGGAGTATTCGAGCTGATGCTTTATTACATCTATTCTAAAATACAGTAGCAGTTTTTCTTGGGCAAGATCATTTCTTACATCTGTTCTATTTCTAATCCATGGTGTGGTAGATCATGGAGGAGCTACGAGAAGCAAAGCTCAATCACCAGAGCTGCGCTTCGACATCTACCTAATGTAGCATTTGAGTTGCTCGGATTATGTCGTTTTACAAGGCACTATTCCAAATTCCCAAGTGCTAAATATGTTTCACATTAGGGAGTTTGTCAAAATTCTGTAGACAGTTGTAGGGGTGATAAACAATCTAAACGAGCCGAGCATATAGTTGATCAAGCTTGGTTTGAAAACTTAACGAGTTTCAAAAATATGTCTGAATTTAGTCTGTTTAGGAGACGAGTCGGTCTCAAACGGGCTTTTAATGAAGCCAAACACAAGCCAAATGAGCCGAATAGTAGCTTGTTCAAGCTTGATTTGAAATCTGTACGAGCTTCAAAAAAATATTCGAATTTGGTTTGTGAATATAGCAAACCAATCTTGAACTAACTTTTGACAAATGAACACGAGCGTAAATTCAAGTAGCTTGGTTTCATTTAGTAGCCCTAGATAGTTGCATTTTCCATCACTTTTAATGCTTGGGTTTTGTTTGGATTTTGGAATCGTACAAGGATTTCCAAAGGATGAAAAAGGAAAACATAAATAGTTTTTCTCCACAAAACCTAAGTAATATTATTTATCCTTTTGTCCCTTCTCTCCACAAATCCCTGTGCAACTGAGGATCCAAACAAAGTTTTGTTACCTAGTGTAGCTTGGACATCATCTGATGAGGGACTACAGGCTGTATATCTGTGTCTTTTTTCCTGTTTGATGCCCGGAGTAGTTTACGCGTATATCGACTAGTCTAATCCCGATTTGGTTAAAGGTAGGCCATCTATGGTAGGACTAGAGGATTCACAAGAAATTACATTATTGTGACCTGGACTAAAAAATCGAACCCTGATCAACTGTATAGAAAACAAATTCACCAACTAACCGGATTAACCCGTGGGCTCTATATATCTGTGTCTGTATATTTGTTGAAGAGGATAAACAGAGGTTGAACGGTAATCCTGTGCCAGCCCAACCTGTTTGTCTTGGGGATTGTTAACTGGGCTGGATTTATTTTTCAAGTCCATTTTAGTAACACTTCAAGCCCAACCTACTTGGCCCAAATAACTTAATTTTGGTTTTATTTAGGCTATTAATAGTAGTAAAAATAATGAATAATATGAGTTTCACTTACGTAGCTAACACCATGATCTCCGGTAGTGGTCTCTATTTGGTTGCTCCGTTCTTCTAATGTTGTCATGTGATCGCCGCTTCAGTTTTTTCTTTTGTTAAATAGATGTTCGGGCCAATTTGCATGCTGTTGCGTGCACATTGACTAATTATGGAGCTCTGAAGTTAACAACCGAATAAACTCTTAGTGATTTCAAGGTTTGGAATATTTGGCTTTCGTGAGATTGAAACATGCGACACTAAGGGTTGTCATTGTCATATGAACATCCTCCTTCTTTATAGCTATCACAGCATATGCATGATATTTTTGCTATGTTAAATAGTACCTTTCTTGACAATAAAATCTCCTTTTGAACACCCACAGAAATTGTCAAATCTGTGCATTTTTTTCACATGGTCTCTTTTTGAGAGTTTCGATCGGCCTTTTAATGGGTCTTTGATATATATCCCCTTCCATTCGAGCTCTCGACCAAACCAAATCAAATCAAGCTTTATGTCTCAATCAGTTGGGTTTGGCTACATGAATCAATTTTCTCTATTGAGCTCTCCTAATGGCTACTTGTTCATTCAAACCTATTAGACTCCTATCTTTGTGTACAATAGCATCTAATGTCAATTTAGATCTTTCCCTCTCTGTAACGTTGCTACCAAAAGTTATCCTATCCACTTTCTTGAAACTATTTTTAATCATTTTGAAGGTTAGTTTTAACAAATCTGCATAGTTTTTTACTTAATTTCCAAAGAAAATTACTATTTAGAGCATTTCTAAATAGATAGATGACTAATAGCAGCATTCATCAACTGTTTTGTTAAATTTTATATGAAGCCTTCCAGAAAAGAAAAAAAATAAAACTTGTTTTTACCACGACGAACACCCTCATATAAGATTTTAGAGCCGCCACTGATGCGATCTTACAAATGACAAACACTTATTAGTCTCTCATTCTCACTTGGCCAAACACCCATTGGCCTGATCGCCACTTCAGTGTTGATCTTGATACGTATGAATTTGTGCTATCACTTTCTAAAACAAGTTTGGAAGTGAAGTGGACAATATATTCCTCTACTAATTAATTACATTTGAAAAGGAGATCCAATGATTTAAGTGGATTAAAAGGAATAATCAGAGTTAGGTAAAGGTCACTTATCTAAAATAATCAACAATGCTGAGGAAGATTAGAAGATGCAACGAGCTTAGGTTCACCTACCTTATCTGTTCTTCTTTTTTTTTTTTTTTTGTCAATAGGTCACCATATTATTATGTTAGAACATGTGTGAACGTTGAATCCCACGTCGGATAAATAAAAAAAGAGTTAGACCTTAATATACAATTGGATGGCTTACCATTTATAAGGCTTAGCTTTTTAAGTGGATATGAGTCATTTAATGTATATTGGACCCAAGTAATGTGGTCGGAAATGTCTAGCGAAGCCTCCCTACGAATCCAGTCCGGAAAATTCCCGTCCCAAACTGGGTTCACCAACCTTATCTATAAGCTAGCTGGGTTTTCCTCTAAAACCGACAAAACTGTAGTTGGTGTTGAAATTAGTTACAACGCCTCCCCAACTTGAATTGCCGCCGTAAGAATAAGGCCTCGTTCTGCAACAGGAAAAAAATCTTTAAGACGACAATTTCAAGCTAAAAAATTATGGACTTATTGAAATCTAAAAATATGCAATATGGATCTTATTTGAAAGATCTCATCGAGATCTTTTATACGATGCAAAAAAAATTGAAAATTTATTTTTCATTTACATTATTTTTGAGTTTGAAAATGTGAAATAAACTGCAAATTTTTTAAGTATAAATACATTACTTAATTTAAATTTTTGCACAATAAAATCTCCTAATGCCCATCTTAGTACATTATACTTCTCGTCGGCTCAACAATAATAAAAGGGACAGGAGGTCAAACGTATTCTTTTCATCTTATATATATACGGGACGATTCAAGGGACATCCAAAAAAAACACCCTAAATTTCAATCTCATAGTTGCCGATCAAATTTTTATGAGGTGTTTTTTTAGGTGTCTCTGGAACCGCTCCGATATATATATTATATATATATAGTTTTATTGGGACGTACACGGGTGTGTTCCAGTAACTCAAATAATTATTTATTTTTTAAATTAAAAGTAATATATTGTGAGAGAATGACATGTCTCGTAAAATGGAAAATAAATACTTAAAAATTAAGAACTTTGGTGGAATGGGGTGAAATCATAAAAATGCCACATCGTAAATGAGGTGAAAATTTTGACAAAATATTAATTATGTCTTAATGTTGAACCAAATGAACGATGAAATGAGAAGCATATTATTAAACTTCTCCTGGAATTAACCAAGTTTAAATATTTAAGTAGCAAAAACACCTGCAAATGTTGAGATGGCCGAGTTGGTCTAAGGCGCCAGATTAAGGTTCTGGTCCGAAAGGGCGTGGGTTCAAATCCCACTCTCAACAAAACAAATTTGTGTATTTTTTTCTTTGTGTCTAGTTCTTTCTTTAGATCCAACTATTCACTACAGAAATCTACTCCGTCCTTTTTCAAGTCGCTAATGCCATTTTTTTTAACTTAAATATTTCTTGACATATATTATGTTTTGTGTTTTTAAAATTATTGTCTTATAAAAATAATTGAGATCTATCAAATAAGATTCATATTGCATGTCTTCAGAACCGTAGTGAACATTTAAAAAGTGACGAATGGTGTGTAGTTTATTATGAATCAGATTTTCTTAGTGGTACTAATGGTAGCCTGGTAGGTGGTTTTAAGTTGATTACTATTTTGTCCTATTCAATGACCCATTAAAAATAGTTGTAAATACCTTAGTTTTGAAGGAATATTGACGAAAATTATTATGCGACAAGGCTTTAAAAATTGGTCGCATCAAAATCACTTCTATATACTATACTATACTATACTACGCAAATGTAGTTTTCAAAAATAAAATCAAGCTCTCTCCTTAATTCTCTTTCGTAGGTGGCATTCTCCTAATAAAATTCATTTTCTTTTTTTTCCCTACAATTTTGAAATGTCAACAGTTAAATATAAAACTTAGAAAAAAAAACTTTCAAACTTTCTATTCATGCTCAAACGTCATTCTCATTAAAATTTTAATGTTACATCATATAAATGAACTAGCGCATGCCCAAGCATATTCATTGATTTGATTAACTTGAATTAGCAAATAAAGAACAAACAATTTATCAATCCCCAACTTGTGCATGCAAAAACTCATTGTTGCATAAAACTTGATAAAATAAAACACACCATCCAAAACACCAATGAAAATAGGAACGATACACAACTATGAAAATATGTGACTTGAGAAGACATATATTAAAAGAGCGCACGAAAACATGTCATATTCACAAAAGGCGCCATTCCAATGTAAGCACATGTTTGACGATTCAAAATCATATAATGATGTGTTATGTCTTGTAATAAGGCTATAAGATTTCTCATGTTTTTTTGAAGTCATGGTCCAAAATATGACCTGTAATACTACATGAGGAATTGGAAGCAGCCCATCAAAAAAGAAAAAAAGGAATAGGAAGCAAGAAGAACGATACACCATATTCCAAATGCACCTGCCACACCTTGCACCAACCAACCAAGTCACTCAGATTAAAAGTCATACCCAATTTTTCTCTTTTCTATTCCAACAGGCCCGTTGCCTTTTCTTTTTCAATTCCTTGCCTTTTGTGGTAGATCCTTGTCTTTATTGAGTCATTTCTCCTTGCCGTCGATTTTTCTTTTAATAATTGCAAAATTATTCTTGTAGATGTAACCTCAATTCAAATCTAATACAATTAGCAAAAGGAGAAATAGCAGCAGATTTGCACAACTTCAAATCAAACTCTCTAGTTTTCCATTGCCTCTACACATTGGAGATAGAAAATAGATGATCAACTTACAAAATCTTAACTCAATTAGTATCAAGGCATATATGTAGCCCCGATATGGACAGAAACACCAATATGGGACATGGTAATTCTACAAAAGTAGTCACGAACACGCCATTACTTAAAATAATTGTTTTTAGTTATGCAAACCTTTAACCACAAAATATTTAGGTTAGAACACCTATTGAATGCAATATTGACTCATGGTGCATGCCTATACAACACATATGTTTTTGCTTTTGGACCAGTACTTTTATAGTTTCAATCTCGGAAAGCTTTTAAAATTGATCTGTTAAAATTACCCTATCATGTCTCTGTGCTTGTGCTCGACATGACCCACAATAAAGAAGATTTACGTATACCCGGAGTGTCTGACGCAAATACAAAGATCTCTAAGGCCCCGTTTGATAACGGGGATAAATAGATGAGATTCGTAAGGAGATGAGATTAGGATTGGGATTGGAAATGGATGAGATTATTAATGAGAAGGGATTGATAATGAGTATGTTTGTTTGGGATGAGATTAGATGATGAGATTATTAATATCATATTTGTTTGAGATGGGATTAGATGATGGGATTGGATTGATAGAAGAAATTGGTAATGAAAAGGGATTAGTAATGAGAATGGGTTGAGATCGGACTATGAATACCAAGTCCCACGGGGTATTGCTAATACCCCATAATCCCCGGATTCGGCATTCCAACGGACTAATAGTCCGAATCTTTTTTTGTTACCAAACAAAGTATTAATAATTCCATGGGATTATTACTCTAATCCCAACTCCCAAACCTGTTATCAAACGGGGCCTAAGAGTATCAGTGCCTCATAAGAAGGCAAAAAAGCAAAAGAAAATAGCGAGGAAGTTCACATGACAGTTTTTATCTCAAGTTCTCATCACTTGGTCAAGCTTATAACTAGGGATGGCAATTTCGGTCCACCAGATCCAATCCGATCCGTTCCCCGCCCCAAATGGGTAGGGGATTCGGGGATTATTTGGGGATCGGGTAGAGTATAGGGATAATTTTTTTTAAAAAATGGGGAATGGGTAGGGGGTGGGTATGAGTTAGAACCCGCCCCGATCCCCGCCCAGCCCCGCCCCATCCCCGCCCCACTAGCCTACTATATATATACATAATTTTTACTCTGATTCCTGTAGTTGGACTATTTTGTGTTAAATGGCAATAGGAAACAATTTGGCCGGTTATTGTACTCCAATTAACCAATTAACAAATGATTCATGTCAAAAGTACTATATGAAGCGTTTTTTTAGAGACTTTTTGGTTTCCAAAACTTGATAAAAGTTGAAATTGACACTGATTATCAATTGTAATGGCAGCCTAGATTGTGTTTTTTTTGGAATTTAGTTTCATGGTTTGTATTTTCTAATGGCAGGTGACTTTTTTTTTAAAAAAGTTTTGGAATCTTTGGATCCCCGATTCCCCGCGGGGATCCCCGTTCCCCGTTTGGGGCGGGGATGGAGGGTAAAAATAAATCCCCGGTGGGGATCGGGGCGAGGATGGGGAGGGATTTGGGTTTGGAGATCGGGGACGGGGATAGTGGTATCCACCCCCGACCCTCCTCATTGCCATCCCTACTTATAACCAAAACTTCTTGTTCTCAGGAAATTACATATATTGTAAGAAACAAAAGTCCACAACCTATAAGAGTGGTGGTATAAGAAAGAAATTAAAGTAGCATCATGGAAAATTTATATACACATTAAAAGGTGTTCAAGAAAAAAATTGTGACATGCTTGAGAACTGAAAAAAAATTCTTCGATGTTTGAATCCCTTGCATGATAACTGAAAAAAATCGTTCAAGAAATTAAACTTACCTCACTATTGGTAAGTTGACGAAAGGACTACGTTGAAACAAAATTGAAAGTGCAAGATTCAAATGGATGGAAATGAAATTACAGAGAACATGGACCTTGTAAAGAACGTTTCCAAGCTTTCGTAATTGTGGTAACAATCTTTCATACCAATCACCCAAGATCTCAATTTCAATCTTAGTTCAAAATTGCACGTTTCCTTTAGTTTCATAGATTTGGTAAATGTGGTAATATTATTTCCCGAAATCACAGGGAACCAATCACCAAAAATCTCACATTACCCTTTCTGAATATACCTCTAATCGTAGGGTCAAAAATACACAAACAAAATTCAGAAGGCACGGATAAGTTTGGTCTGGACTGGTTTCACGGTCTTTGATTTTTCTTGGACAACCCTACAAATTTTGGAGATAATTTTGGCTGATTATAGATTACCATAATGTGTATTCAATTTTGGCTTGATTATAGAGTACCATGGTTAGCCACTAATTTCAACTGAAAAGGAATGATTGAACCGGCATAATTTTCCACTAATTTCGGCTGAAAATGCATGATTGAGTCGGCATAAGATCAGATTTCCGGAATATTATTAGTCAATAAAAGAAAGAGTTAGGATTAGTCAATAAAAGAAAGGCATGATTGATTTAATTTCCTGAATATAGCATTAGGATTAGGATTATACCATTTTGGCTGATTATACAATTTCCGGAATATACAATTTTGGAGGATTATAGCATTAGGATTAGGATAACTTCATTAGTTATAGATTACCATAATTAGTCACTAATTTCCAAAATATTATGCATGATTGATTCAAAGTCATGTAAAAGGATTCAAAGGCGGCATGTATTTCCAATCCAACGGTTGAAAAATACGTACCAATCCAACGGTGGAAAATATATACCACCCTCCCATATTATATAGAGATAATGAGAGGTAAATAATATTAAAAAAAACTTTACCTGCAACAAAAAATAACATTAATCATAACAATATTTTTTATTGCTCCCATGCATAACACGGGTAGGACGCTTGTATCCCTTTATATACTAGATAGATTAGAATCGATTATAGTTCGAATTACAAACAGTATCTCCGGCTCAATGTATCATGAGCGAATGTTTATACTAGATAGATTAGAATCGATTATAGTTCGAATTATAAACAGTATCTCCGGCTCAATGTATCATGAGCGAATGTTTCTGCTAGGCCAGTTAAATGATCTCGATATCTCTTGTCTAGCAATCGACCCGTTGGTGGATTTAGAATAAGTTACCAGCGATTGCTCCTGTCAGGCCAATTTAAGAATCCCGATATTCTCTGCCGGGCTAATTTAAGGATCCCGATATCCCCTGTCATGCTCTACACTGCCTAATCCATGTCTTTTTTGTTAAGGGTATAATCGTCATATCTTTTGATGTACATAATATTTTGGATCCAAACTGCTTGTGTTAGAAAGTAGACTTCACAAGCTTTCCAATGGTCCAAATAACGCGCAAATCTAAGTTCAGGAGTATCCGGAGTGAGTCCGCGAAATTTGATCTTTTGTGTTGTCTCGGTCAAATTGGCGGCCGCGAAATCTATTTGCTGGCTGCCAGATAGATTGATGTGCTAGCTGCGAAATCTATTTTCTACGAATCCAGAAGCTTCTGCAAGTGTTAGTTCAAATTAATTGTGAGATGAACGTTTTAGATCGCGCATTACACCCCTTCACGATCCCGGGTCCTGGTTGATTGGTCTCTATTTGAAGGGGGATAATTGATCGTCTGTCATAGATAAGGGGCTCCGAACGTGTGGAAATTTGATCATCGGTCATGAGTTTGAAACGGTATGGGAAATGTTAGGAATTTGGAACCCCAATCCTGTTAATGTACTGAATCTCATGCTTGATCCCTGCCTTGGTCAAGATTTCCTACGCTTAATATTCCCGTGATTATTTAGTCTTATAGGACTTTATTTTAGTGATTCTTATTTCCATATGGAGAATATGTATCCTTGATTGTAGAGATTAGAAAGAGCAAATCTCTCATCTTGATTGTAATTTCACGGGTACATCATCAATACCAATGTGGAGCTACTAGCATTGTGGTAGAACCCTCAAACATTGTTCTACATTACATGGTATCAGAGCGGGTTGCCGTCAATCCGTTTTCAATAACTTTCTGTTAAGTTTTTTTTTCCTCTTTCTTTTTCAATCTCGATTTCCCAATGATGGAACCAGTCTTCCCCGCCAAATCAACCGAAACAACTGAACCACAAGGATCAAATGATCCTTTTCTCATTCATCATTATGACAGCCCAAGTATAGTGTTGGTTACACTTCCTTTGTCCGGTGATAATTATGGTACTTGGAGCCGTGCCATGACTATGGCGTTACATGCCAAAAATAAGATTGGTTTCGTCAATGGTGACTTGGAAAAGCCTACTGCTGCCATTGAACTTTCTCGATGGGAGAGGTGCAATGATTTCGTAGGCTCTTGGATTCTTAACTTTGTGTCAATTGAGATTCGCACTAACATTTTGTATGCGGATACCGCAAGGGAGATTTGGTTGGATCTTTCAGAGCATTTTAGTCAAACGAATGCTCCTTTAGTTTATCAACTAAAGCAAAGCATTTCTGAAACAAAACAAAATAACATGTTGGTATCTGCTTATTTCACTAAGCTCAAGTCCATATGGAATGAGCTTGGTTCTCTTACATCCATCCAGCCATGTACTTGCGGAAATGGGAAAGCAACTGCAGATCAACTTCAGCAAGACCGAGCGATGGAATTTTTGCAGGGCCTTCGGAGTCAAATACTCCTCATGGATCCTTTTCCATCCAATACCAAGATTTATTCTCTTGTTCGTCAAGAAGAGAAACAACAAGAGATTCATTCTCTTTCCTCTCCTATTCCTCTCCTCATGGATCCTTTTCCATCCACTACCAAGATTTATAGTTATGTGGTTACTTTGTGAAGGGTTTTGTATGGTCTATCTACCTATATTGAGTGGATAGGTCATTAAGATACATTTGACTTGGTTTGTCTTCTTACTGTGTGCTTTGTGGTCATGGTTTCATTTGCTTTGAAAATATCACTGGATTATGACAATATTTGCTATTTTCTCGAATGATAAATTCTTTGTTGTAATTATTCTCAGATAACTAGTGCTTGGTCGCAAATTTCTCTTTGAAGTTGGCCAAGAACATCCATCTCTCTCATTTTCGTCATTCTTAGTATATTCTTCAGTGGAGTCAAAATGTCCGGTGCCCCGATTTCCATGCTCCACCTTAAGCCATATCCTCACCTTCATCCGAACGTCCAACTTCACCGCCCCACCATCACCGCCTCACCAGATCTCTCCCTCTTCAAATCCCTCGTCACGTCTTGAGCCACGAGATTCAACTTGACGATAGGACACAACTTCAACTTGATAAGTTTATAGGAAGTTTCAATTGAACACCAGTGTTTAGGCATGTGCATTTGTTGTTGTTATGATTACTACTACTACTATACTACTACACAACTACAAGTTTACGACTGCTACAATTATTTTTGATATTACAATTATTATAATTTCCTCTGTTATTGATTATTATTACCTTCTTCTTTGCTTCCCTTCCCTTTTGTAATGGACCTCCGCCAACCCCCCTAACGCAGATGATCCGAGAAGCTTCTTTGAAGTCACTTTTTGCGCGTTTTATATTTTTTCAGATTTGTGATTTGTTCTGTTTTAACAAGGTGGTGAAACGACTGTGAAAACTTGGATGGAGGAGAATTTGGTCCCTGAGCTACGTGACATGTGCGCAAAGGGTGAGATTGATGATAATCATATCATTTACTCTATATTGACACTCTGGTTGGAGAAGCGAAGTTGTCATATAAATTGGTGAAGTGTGAAGATTTTGCAGAAGATCAGGGTTTAAGGGAGTTTAAATAATCTTCGGCTGAACTGAGAGTCTTGTGCAGGAAAGAGAAACAAAGAATAAAGAGAATTTTCTAGCTTGTTGCAAAGAATGCTTTACGAATTGAAATCTTCTGTGTGTGTGTGTGTGCTAGAACTGAAATCTTTACAATGGTCATATTTTGCCTTCAGGAGGTTTATGAAGGGTTTTAGCTTGGTGATTTTTGTTTTCATTTGTAGATTGTGAGAAAGTAATAACTTAATTTTTTTGGATTTTTTTAGTTACGTGGGCAGTGAAGACTGTGGAATGCAGTGCAGTGAAGACTGTGGAATGCAGTTACCGGGGCCGGGGCTGCTAGAATGAGGCCGTGCAGCATTATTTTTCTTGACCGAGTTGAGAAGGCCCATGCATCTGTTTGCCTCGTTGACCACACTTTTGATAACAGAAAGCAGCAGAGTTCCATGAAACAGGTAAAACTATTGTAGCTCATGTTCCTATGCGTTTTTTGTTTCAGAACTCATTTTCTCGTCTTTTTTTGTGTGCCTTTTTGTAAATCTTTTTGGTTTTTCAGGAAGAGAAGAATTGGTGAAATGAGAGGGATGGGGTTGGGTGGGAATTTCGACACAAAATTCGAGAAAACACCAAGCAGCAAACAACAAGGGAGAAATATTTAATTTGGCACCGAAATATTCTTTTTCTCCTTATTACACCCTTTTCAGAGAGTGGGAATGAATCATGGGTGCTTCGCACAACATGTTGCACCGGTACTGATTGACCACACACCTTATTTTTTAGGAGCGTAATCTAGTTGTTAATTCATGAGCACACCTTGGATATTTATTTTCAGACGTTACGTGAATAGCAGTTCTGTTACCTGTACACATGCTTCTATTGTATTTGCAGTAACTTTGATTATGGTCTGGTTTGAGAGATCGTAGGGGTAACTTTTCTTTTTCTTTCGGGGTTCTTAAATGTCTGGAGGAAATAGGTCATAGTTGTTGGAATTCTTGATCATGGGGATGTAGTTGGACGTGCTTTCGTACTGTTTTACTGTGGAGATTGACACCGTTTCCATATTGTTCAATTTGATAGGAGGCAGTGAGGGGGGTTTTCAGGTGTGAGTTGCTAACTCGGGTGAATGAGTTGGTGTTATGTACTATTACCTTTCGCTGCTCATGAAGATCAATTGAGGAAAGTTAGCAGAATATCAATGAGGTCAGGTCCTCTGGTTTTTTCAGTTTCCTGTTTTCATTATTCCAGCCGGCTAAGGATTCAGAGGACTCCGGACCTGAAAAAGAGGCATATATGGAAATTCAAGACAGCGGTCACAGAAATATTGAGGGTGGTCATTGGGTATGGAAGCTGCTGGCTGCTGGAGTTGAGCATGCAGTGCAGGGAAGTGCTATTGTTAAAGTAGCATATATGAATACTCAAAATGTTGGAACTGCTTAGGTTGTAAAGAAATCCATGTGGATTTGGTTGTTTTGTTGGATTTGCTTTTTCTTTTGAGGAGGACATGATGAATGCATTTCTTCTCCAGAAAGAAACTGATGCTTATGCAGATGCTACAGGTGTAGAAGCTCAACTATGGCAATTCTTACTTCTTGGATATTTCTTCAAAATGAATACTCTTCTGGTGAAAATTATAGACACCATGTTGGAATTACGAAAAACCAAGTTAAAATTACTTTTTTTTTTGAACGGCGAAATTTTTTATTAATCTCTGAACAAGGTACATAGATTAATAGGACAAAGAGAACGACACGTATGCCAACCAAGGAACAACTTAATGGGATTAGCCCAAACACTTAAAAGGCCAAAAAGTCCAGATAAATCAATCTCAAACAATTAAAATACAAACACCTAAAAGGCCAAATACCCAGAAAATTGGAACATCCCAATATAATTAAGCCCAAATCAAACCTTAGCAAAACCCTAATCAGGACAGCCGCCCCCATCCGAAACATCATCAACCTGGATCCGAAAAGCCGGCGCCGCTACGAGGACCGCCTTAAGTTGCGGGTCCCAAAAACGCTCCAAGAGTCGCTAGCCGCAAAACACCTCGCATCCCAAGCTCTTGCATGTTGCTATCGCTTTGCTGCCTCCGCATCATCACCAACTGCTCCTCCACTGCTTTCACTCATTAATTCTAGTTGGAAAAGGGAAAACCAAAAAAATGAAAGAGAGAATAAGGGAGAGAAAGTACAGAGGAAATTATTCAAAAGCATATCCTTTCCTTTCTTTTGATTTTACAAAAGAGAGATAAAAGTTGGAAACTATCCTAAACAAAGGAGAAAATAGAAAGAAATTGTTTTTTTTCACAATTAAAAAATATACAGGCCCCATTCTTCCTAATTTTTTTTTCCGAGTATTTTTTCCGGTATTTTTTATTTTTTGTAATTACTTGTTTATCTTTTTTTTTTCCATAATTTTTAAAATTAATTATTCATCTTTCTGAGAGGAATAAAAAAAGTACGACCGAAGTTGAAAAAGGTATAGAATATTATACCAACTATATATAAGTGGCTGACACAAGATTTAAATGTAGACCGAGGTCAAAAAAAATTTATTGGTAAGAGTTTTGGATAGTTAAGATAAGATTATTCGTTGTTTAGAGAAATACTTGTGATCACTTGGAGAAATTTTATTTAGAGTTTAGATAATTAAGATAAGATAATTCGTTGTTTATTAGAGAACTAATGATAGTATTTGTAGTATATTTGTAAGAGCTTAGCTCCTACTTTTCTAACCATACCAAAATATTATGTAGAGCACTTCACATTACTATTTTTTTTCAACTAACAGAATTAAATAAATTTGGTAATATTTGTTGTGTTAGACTATTTTATGAACTTGGTTAGATGGACCATATTTGAAGCTTATTCTTAAAATAAAAATTCCCGAGAAGTAGATTTTGTTGGGAGAAGGAAATTTTTTTAATTTACGGTTATTTATAATGCTCCTCTCGCTGCATATCCGGGACTCATTTTATGTGAAATGGCATTAAAAAGAACTGTTGTATCTAAAAAAAACCTAATAAAAAAGTGTGGTTTGATATTTCATTTAGACTGTGTTTAGAAAGCATTGAGTCATGCCTTGAGGCACAGACAATTACTAATAAATACATATACAGAAAGGGTAATGATTTTTACATTCTCTTTTTATCCACTTGCATTTTGTCTTATTCATGCATGTAAATTACAAGTTCGTCCTTCACGTGTGGAAAAGTACTTTACTCATGATTTTTTACCTTTTAACTTTCTTCTGGTCCACTAATTTTAAAAAATTGACGCGAATCTACTAACTTTAAAAAAAAATAAAAAATCAGTTGCCTTAAGGCAAACTTATGACCCTTGATAGACACTACAGTAATACGGTGGAAGTATCCTTCAAGGTTTGGATCAATGATTCAATAAATAAAAAAGATAGTGGAATAGAAGTAACAGGTTTCCAAGAAAAACATGTTGAAACTTCATTAATTAACTCTTGAGAATGAAACTTGATGGCATACTTCCTTTGCTTTCTCCCTTTGTTTCCAAGACTTGGCTACCCCATTTTCTCATTCATTCTTAAGGTCGAAAAAGAAGCTTCACGAGATGTTTCCTTTTCCATTCTCCTTTTCTTTAAAAATTTATTTTATATGTAACTAGGTGTCCGGACCAGCTTAAGCGCACCTCGACTAATTTTAGAGGACCATGCATAAACCCACCATTTATTAACGGGGTCCTCTTGAAGCTAGAGCAAGCGCCCCGTATGGGCTAACCCCAAAGGTATTGATAGCAGGTTTCGAATCTAAGACCATATAAGAGAGCAAATCCCTAATCATTAGGCCAACCCATGGGATTTCCTTTCTTCCCCTTTGTTTCCAAGTCTTTTTTTACCCGGAAGAAGACCCTTTGATTCCAAGACTTGACGGTCTTTACTACCCATTTTCCCATTAATTCTTGAGAAAGAAACTTATTAGATAAGATATATTTCTTTTCCTTTCTTCCTTTGTTTGATCATGAAATGTTTCCTGTACTTGACTACACCATTTTGTCGAAGTGAAACCCTCTACAAGGTGAATGCCTTTTGCTTAATTCATTTCCTATTAACGCTTGACAATATTTCCTATGAGTGTACTTATTCTTTTGACATGAAGTCAAGGCTGAAGGGTGCATGAAAGTAATGCCAGACATCGATCGATTGTTGTTTCACTCCAAAATAATGTATGGTTTAAATAACAAGGAATTTTTTTTCCAACCGCTAGCCAGAATATTTTCATTATTGAAAGTACAATTTTCTTGAAAGTTTAATTCGTCTGATTGAGAAAATTTGTAATTTGGCTTTCAGACAAGAAATAAATCCTTAATTAAGTTGTCTATCTGATTTCCAAAAATGCACAATAAAGGCAAATTAAATGTTCTAAGATCTGTTTTTCTAAAAATTAGAGGAGGTGGTTTTGGCTTTGTGTTCAAGGGGTCGATAGCCAGTTCCGTCCCCTTCAAAGGCCACTAAAAAGTTGCTTGGTTAGTAACGTTATGATCGACCAAATTATTCTTTCTCGGACCCAATTAGAGTGGACAAAAATAATAATCCATCAAAAAAACAAGAGACCCATTTTCTAATACTCATAAAATTTTAGTTTTAATTTTTTGACAAACAATATCATGACATTAATAATCTATATTTAAAATTTCATCGAAATTGGGCCAAGCGAGGACCAAAATGAATGACATGATGATGTAATATTCGTATATTAAATGAGTAAGGTGCAACCAAAAATTATTTAATGATAGACCAAAAGTAGTAGATTTTTTTAAAAATTTCAAGGATGACCACTTTTTAGGTGTCAACTATAAATATGGCATTTACAAGCTATATCTATATAATATGGAGTAGCAGTTTTTGAATCTATATAATATGGAGTAGCGGTTTTTGAATTCTCTATATTTTGGACCATCGGATTTGTACATATTTTTCTATAACTGAAATTTACGGATAGTAAGACTAGAAATATATATACTTGGAAAGAATGAATATTTGAAAGAAGGATGAAAGAAAAACAAAAATTAATGTTTTCTAATCTTATTCTGGGTCCCTATTTTTGAATTTTTCTTACTTTCCTAATACTCCGTAGTTATTTGTAAAAAATGATTACTGTGATTTAGGGCTGTCTCTCTCTCCCTCATACGTTAATTTCAAAATGGATTTCAATTTTAATTCACGGTTATTTGTAATGCTCCTCTCGTTGTATATTCGGGACTCACCTCATATGAAATAGCATTAAAAAGAACCGTTGTATCCACACAAAAATCTTCGAAAAAGTGGGATTTGATACTTCATTTAGATTATATTTAGAAAGTATTGAGCGCAATTACTAGTAAATACATATGCAAAAAATGTAATGATTTTTACATTCTCCTTTTATCCACTTGTATTTTGTCTTATTCATGCATGTAAATTACAAGTTCATCCTTCATGTGTGGAAAAGTACTTTACTTGTGATTTTTTACCTTTTAACTTCTTCTGGTCCACATGAATGACTAATTTAAAAGATTTGATGCGAATCAACAAACTTTAAAATAAAAATAAAAAAAACAGTTGCCTTAAGGCAAACTTATGACCACCCTTGATAGACACTAGAGTAATTCGGTGGAAGTATCCTTCAAGGTTTGGATCAATGATTCGATAAATAAAAAAGATAGTGGAATAGAAGTAACAGGTTTCCAAGAAAAACATGTTGAAACTTCATTAATTAACTCTTGAGAATGAAACTTGATGGCATACTTCCTTTGCTTTCTCCCTTTGTTTCCAAGACTTGGCTACCCCATTTCCTCATTCATTCTTGAGGTCGAAAAAGAAGCTTCACGAGATGTTTCCTTTCCATTCTCCTTTTCTTTAAAAACTTATTTTATGAGTAAGGTGTAGCTAAAAATTATTTAATGATGACCAAAAGTAGTAGATTTTTTTTTAAATTTCAAGGATGACCACTTTTTCGGCCTTAATTAATCTGATTATGGACTGGGGACCAATATTCTTGATAAGATAAAATAAACAAGGTTCTGGAATTAAGGGAAGAGTCTCTGCTATTATTTCTCAACGCCCCAAGGCCAAAAAGAAAGTAGAAACAGCTCAAAAGTTGGTGAGGGAAACCTACTACCAAAGTCACCAAAAGAACAATTTAAAGACTAGAGACTTCAGCCCCGGGGATCTGGATCGTTCTTTGCACACCTTCTTCTTATTTATTGGTAAATTGTTTCGTTCGTCGTCCTGCTCCACTCAGGATACCAGTTCATCACGAAAAGTTGCGTAATTTCGAAGATTAAACAATAAAATATTTTCTTAAATAATTTCGGCAGGAATTTAAAGATACTAATTATTATAGTTTTTTAAATAAGTGTAAAAATCATATACGAAAGGGTTTTAGTTTTTAATTCTAATGACGTAGTTACTTTTTCGCAATGGAAGAAATTGATACACATTTGAAGCATATTTTAATTATCTTATGAATGTTTGGTCGAGAATTTGCAATGCTCCTACAGACAGATTTTCGCACACAAATCATGCACAGATAACGGTGTGGGACCCCTATTCCCACACAAATAATCCGAGCCCGTTCATTAAATGTAAAACTTTTTTTTAAGGGTTCTCACAAAAAAATCAGATCAATTCGATACCTATAGGTGTTTGATCCAATCATCTAACTTTTTATTAAGATTTTCGGTTAATAAAAAGTTAAATGACTGGGTCAAACACTTATAGGTATTAGATTGAGTTGATTTTTCACAGGGCTTTTGAAAAATTGTCTTGCATTTAATGAACGATTTAGATTGTTTGTGTGGACCCCACACCGTGATCTGTGTGTAAAAAAGCAGTGTGTAAACTTACTGAAGAATCTGCGTACCTCAACATAAGGTGATTAGTACGTCATTATTAGGACAAATATGTCTTCTTCATACATTTGTGCGCATCAAGAGAGAGAGGGGAGGGTATATCTCACGTGGTGCTCGCCCGACACATTTGGACTGTTTAATGCACTTTTAGACGGCTCAAATTGAAACTCTCTTTCCTTTCATCCCACCACTCTCTCTTTCTCTCTCTCTCCAAATTCGATCTATCCAAAACCGCAATGGACGACCAGAATATGCCGAGCGGACAACACATGATACTCATCTGGCATTAGAAAATTCTTTGAGGGAGAGGGAGAGGGAGAGGGAGAGAGGGGAGTAGCTTTCAAAGCACAAACAAAGCACATCCCCACCTACCACAACAACAACAAAAAGAAGAAGAAGAGGTAAGTTGTTGCCATTGGATCATGCATCTGCTCACCAAACCCCCACTTCTTCCCTTAATGATCAATTGAATCACTTCATCACTCCTAATTAAAAAGTTTTTAATTCTATTAACAAGATCTCCTAAATCGTGTTAATGCGTTTTATTATAATTTGCTACACTTTTTTAGTACTGTTTTTAACCCTTTAGGTTATCTTATTATATTATGTGTACTTACATCGTTTTAAATTAACCCCTTTCAGTATTAGCAGTATCTCTTTTCTTTTTCTGATGTAATGTTCCTTCATTAATTAATTTCGTTTTCAGCTGTCACATGCACGAGATTATTCTATATTCCTCAAGCGTTGCTCGACCCTTCCACGATACCGTGGTCTACACCAAGCGCTGAAACACACAAGGGTCATTTGGTAAAGGTTTTGAATGAGGTTTTTCCGATACGGTTTTGGGTGTTAAGTGGGTAACATGTGACGGTATTCATTGGCGATTCAGACAACAGTAAGTCAATGGTTCAAATTTATTCCCTCTCTTTCTCCTCACCCCACCACACACTCTCTCCTCTTTTTTTCTCTCTAAAATCGAGACCGTCCGAAACACGTTTGCATGGCTTGGATTGCCGACAGGGCACCACATGTGTGGTACCCTATCGGCACGCAAAAATTTATCGATTTTTAGGGTAATAAGTTGACAGTGATTAGAAACCGTGCTTAGGGTAATAACTTATGTGTGTAACGGTAGTGATTTTTACACTATTTTTGCATATTCTTTTTGTTTTTATTAATGTGAATTTATAAAATTAATATTTTAGTGGTTAAAATTTTCACATATCAAAGGATAATGTAGGTAGTTTACCTAGGTAAGAGGGAAAAAAAACACGAAAAACAAAAGGGAGAGTGCAAAAATCAATATGTATAATAGTAATTCTATCAAATGCTGAAAAATTATTAAGAGCTCTTAGAGTATTGCGACGTGATACTTCAAATACCACGATAAATTTTTTTGCTTGGTGAAAGTCAATATTTCTATTGTAATTAAACAAACACCTTGTAAGAAGAATTGAATTTTGTTGACTTTCTTTCCTGCAACACTTAAGTGCACTCTTTGGCAAAAAGCTTATCAGCAAAATTGATGGGGTTACATTATAAAGTTTGTAACTTCCACACCAATGCATATGTGTAATGGACGAGGTTGAAGCACCGGTCGTGGAGTAGCAGCAAATAAGTATTAAAGTATATAATCACACACAAATACTTACACATACTCATTTTTGATAGGGGTGAGTGAGAGTGTGTAATGGAAGAGGTTGAGCGTCGGTTGTGAGCAGCAATAAGTATATAATCACTCACAAACATTAACACGTACTCACTAACATTTGTGGTGAGTTTATTGTGAGTACGTGTAAGTGTTTGCGGGGAGTGAGAGGATTGTTGGTGGAGCAGTGAATAATCTCCTTCTCATTATCCACATAGAGGCAAGTAGGCAACCTATCCAATGACAGGAGAGAACGGCTCCCCATTGGTTAAACACACCGCAGGGAATCCAAAACTGAAATCAAGAAAGATTCTGGGGGGCCTTGGGAGTTGGGGCTTTGTTTTTGGCTCCTTTTTTTTTTTATTTTTTTTATTTTTCTCTCTTAAAAAATACAGAAGGGTTTTCAGCCCTTCTTCCAAAAAGGGAAAGAAAAAAAAAAAAAAAAAAGGAAGAAGAAAGGTATGTAAAAGATTGCTTTGCCACCATTTCCAAGGGCATAAATGACCAATTCATCAGTCAGATAAATTTTAGATTTGGAAAACATTTATAGCTTACAAAATATTTTGTAATTTGGCCAAAAAGGGAGATCAATAAAACACCAAACAAAAAGGGAAAGTTGGAAATAATCTCTCTAGCATTCAGATGAATTACGAAAAAAGAAGATGAGACAATTACACAATTATTTTCGTCAGCTTCAAGTCTGTTATTGATAAACAAGATAGGTCAAGCAAAATTTTTGAAGATAGAGAAATGAGAGTACCGAATGAATAGATATAATAGATAAAGAAACGAGAGTAATTAACAATTAAAGAAAAAACTTATAAGGTGCGGATGCACCAATTCGAAAGTACAAATATCAAAATAGACGGAGTAATTTATTTCTCCTTTTCTTTCTTCATTGTCTGTATTAAACATGAAGAATCACAAAGACTTGAGAGGTAAATTATTCACAATCTCACACCTAACCATAATTGCCATAGACATCCACTCCATATTTACCCTCTAACCCGTAAATAGTTTTTTTCACCAATTCTTACTCGTCTCCTGATGCATCGATGAATAAAAAATTCTACAACGAAAAATCCAAAAATAAAAATGAAAAGGAAACATTAAAATAAAATAAAATAAGGGATTTGCTAATCGTCCCGTGAGGGGCACCAAGGCGTCATGTCCATGGGATAACTCCCCAACACCCTCAAGAACGACGTGAACTCCTGGACCTCCGCCAGCGCGTTCTGCGCACGCGCCTCCGCCATCGACGCCTCGAAGTCCACGTAGAACATGTACTCGAAGTGTTTCGCCGTCCCCACGTTCGCGTCGTCCACGAGCCGGATCGGCCTGTTCCGGTGCGGCCGGCTCTCAATCTTCGTCAAGCTGATGTTCCGGAACGCGAACGCCGACAGCACCTTGAATAGCACCGACGTCCCCTTGTCGTGTGCGAAAACAATGCTCGTCTTGAACGGCCGGTCCGTCCGCGGTATGATCGGCTCACGCGCCAGCATCACGAACCTCGTGACATTGCTCGAGTCGTCCTGGATCCCGTCCGCCAGGATCTGTAATCCGTACAAATCGGCGGCGCGTGCGGATGCGATCGCCGCCGTGTCGCGGAGGTTGTTCGCCGCCACGAACTCCGCCGCGCCGGCGGTATCGTCGACCGCCTCGCGAGCGACGTTGAGACCTAATTTGGTCAAAGTGAGTTCGCACTGGGATAAGGCTTGGGGGTGGCTGATGACGCGAGTGAGGTACTCCTTGCGGACGCCGGGGAGGGCGAGGAGGCAGTGGTGGACGGCGAGCTGGACCTCGCCGACGATGTGGAGGCGGTGGCGCAGGAGGAGGTCGTAGTTACGGTGAATGCTTCCGCCAAGAGAGTTTTCCACCGGTAAAACGGCTCGATCGGCTATCCAGAGCTCGACGGCTTGGAACGCAACTTCGAACTGGTCGCAGGGGATGGCTTCGCAGTTCGGGTAGGCCTTGCCGGCTGCGGCCTCGCTGTACGCGCCGGGGACGCCCTGGTAGGCGACGCGGAGCTTGGCGCCGTGCATCGGGGCCGGGGAGAGGTCGGTGATGGTCAGGGCCTTTGGGAGGTTGCTGTTGGTGTCGACTGGGACGAGATCCAGGGTTTTGTGGCCGTTCACGGCGGCGACGTTGCCGGAGTCTTTCTTGGTGTCTTGCTGTTGGGAGACGACCTTGCTGGCGAGGATGGCGCACGTGCTCTGCCAATCGGCGCGGGTGGAGAAGCCGGCGCTGGTGGAGGCGGCGGTGTTGGTCGCGTTTGCCGAGTCGAAGCGGTAGGCGCATTGGATGACTAGTCGACTCGGGGAGACGCGGTGGGTGGGAATCGGAGTCATCGCTCTGACGGGGTACTGGAGGCTCGGAGAGGGTCTGAGGTAATGCATTTTTATTTGTCGATTATTAAGGTAATTAAACTGGAATTTTACGCCAATTTAGTTACGGATTTATGCAAATGGAAGTGGGAATTGAGAATTGGGGTATTTATTCAGCTTGTTGTTCTCTGTGAAGGGAACGGCCAAGCTGAGAGAAACGAATGGTGGGAGGTTGGGTTTTATACTGGGGATAGTTAGGTGGTGATGATGAGAGAGAGAGAGAGAGAGAGAAGTAGAGGAGACTTGAGAGGTGCTATGTGTGCGATGGTGGTTCGGTCAATCTCTTACCTACCCCCCTCTCTCTCTCACTTTCTCTCCTTGTAGTCTCCTCGATGCACAGTCACGTGGTGCGGAGCTCCGAGTTATTCCGACACCCACACGTTTATTTGATGGATTCACACTTGGGTGGCGTTACACTTAAAAAAAAAGAAAGTTTTGAAAAAATAAAATAATTTTAAGGTAAAAAATTATAGTAAATAATTTTCATATCAATATGGATATTATTTGATAGATCTCATTGAAATCTTTTAAAAGGTGTAAAAAAATTAAAAAATTATTTTTTATTTTTATTTATTTAAATTTAAAATTATCTTATTTTTGAAAAAGAAGATTTTGGAAGAAAGCCAAACGTGACCTTATTTGGTGACCTCAGGAGAATTTGTGATTATGGAGCCTCAGACAACTAGTGACACACATCACTTTGCCCCACTTATCCACACTTCTCACACATACATGTGAGTTCTATTAGCATTTTGCATTCTTTTTTCCTTATATATTACTAAATGAGTTGATAAAATGAAAGGAGAATTTAAGTGGAGCTGTGTTGTGTGTTTTTTTCTTATAAAAGACTGTAAGTTGTTTGCGTTGGAAAGGTGTGTTATAGTATTTAAATGATGGCCCTTTAAATGACAGCTATATACAACCTCAAGACCCTGACAAGAAAAACCCAGGGAAAAATTAAAAAACTATTGACTAGTGAATCAGATTATGTTATTGGCTAATTTTTGGATGTGTTTATTTATATATATATATATATATATATATATATATATATATATCTATCTTTTCACGATGAATCAAATGTGTGTTTTGGCTAGTTAATTAAATTAGTGTGCAGGAGTCTTATAGAATTCAATATGAATTTCAAAAAAATGCAATATCAATCTTGTTTGATAGTTTTCGATTAATTTTATTATCATCGGATAGTGGATATTGTTTGATAGTTCTTGATTAATTCTATTATACAAAGTTTTTAAACTCATAAAAACTATAGCTTTTACTGATTTTTAAATTGATTCGAAGTGGTAGGGTTTGTTGTAAACGTCATCATTTAGTCCAGAGGCCCGCGACCCGCCCAAAGCCCGTCCGGCCCGTTGGGCTTTTACCCGGTCCGAGCTTGTGAAACGGGTGGGCTAGCCTGGCCCGTAGTTTGTAATGGGCGGGCTTGGGCCTATGAATTTTTACTCGGCCCACCCGTAGGCCCGGCCCATGAACCGCAGGGTAGCCCGCCTATGGTACCCGTCCAAAAGCCGCCAACGAGTCCGCCCATTAGCCCAAAATCCCAAAAAATCCTTTCTTTTTTCCCTTGGTTTAGTTTTGCCCAAGAAAATTTAAGCTCACTCGGCTTTTGGCCCGCCAGCCCGCCAATTGAGCTAGCCCATGAGCCGGGCTTGGGTTTCAATTTATGGTAGGTGGCCCGGTCCGCCAAAAAGAAAAAGCCCAGTCGGCCTGGCCCGTGGGCGGGCTTGGGCTGCGACTTGGCGGGCTCGGCCGGCCTGCCCCGATGACGACCCTTAGTTTTGCTGGGTAATGTGGCTGGTATGTGATGTGAGGAGGATATGGATTCCACATTTCCACCAAATGCATGAATGATTTGGAGATACGTCACGTGGGCGGATTTGGAGCTCATGCAGGGCCCCTTCCCCCAACTCCCAAAGGTGCGTTTCCTAGGTTTGTGTTTCATTTTTTTTTTTTCTATTCTCCCCGTATCTCCTATCCTCAGATTTTGGGTTGTTATTATGCAGTAAGGTGTATAGCACCGTGCTGTGAACTTTTGAGCTGTCGGATCGTGAATCTGACGATTCGAATCTCATCTCGGTAATCAACGATCGAGAGCCATTTATTCTAGAAATGAAATCCGAACCGTCGCGACTCAAAGGTGAGCACCATATCACTGTATAACACCATCCCCAATTTCCAATCCTCGTAGCACCTTCATTAAATACACCTCAAATTTCTCAACACTAAAAGTACATTTTCTAACTGTACAACAATTCAAAAGCAAGACCACCTTTTGAGTTAGGGGGTGTTTGGGAGTTTTTGGGTTTTTATTTTTAACTTTTTTATTTTTTTTATTTTTTAGATTATAGTCAAAATATATTTTGAATTTGGGATAGTGTTTGGATAATATGTGCAAAATGTATTTTACAACTGGAGTAGTGTTTGAGAGATATGTGATGAAAATGAATTATGAATTTTTTTTTTGTAACTAAGAAAAATGGCGATAATTAAACAACGATTATTTATTTTGTTTGAAGTCTTTTTTGTTCATTTATTTTTTGGTAATTGAAAACCTCCAAAAATCTTACTGGAGTATGTTTTTTTATTAAAATAAAAATTAAGAAAAACATATTCCAACACCGGTAAATTCAATAATTACATATTTAAATAACCATCATTAATTACTCAATTTAAGTGAGGGTATTTTGATAATTGACCTGAGAATGTGAAAAGTAAAAAATGCAAAAAGGGCCTCTTGGGTTCTTTTTGGCTTCTTGCCTCTAAACCCAAAATCAGTAAATCCATGTTCTAAAAATACAAAAAGGGCCCCTAGGGGGTGTTCGGATGCTTCATTTTCACCTTTTCCATTTCTCCTTTTTGAGTTTTAGGTGTTTGGCTGCTTGTCTCCAAAACCCATTCCTTCAAAATGCATTTATGGATTTTGAAGATGGAGAGCAAAAGCCAAAAAGTGCTCCGGATGAGCTTTTTCCATTCCCATTTTCTCATTTTTTGGCACTAGCCACGTCTCTACCATCAATGTTTTGGGATAATTCCATAAAACCCTAATTAGTCTTGAACGTTATCCTCTCCTCCATTACTTACATCATCTTCCACCACAAAAATGATGAGAGAGATCCGGAGCTGCCGGCTGGAAAACAGGGAGCACCACTAATGGAATCCGCCATTGACATTCACTGTTCGTTCTGGTCAGGTTTTCTAAAAAGCTCAAAAGTCGATTTGCAGCACAAAGTCTTATTCGTCTCTCCGTGATGATCTCAGAACAGAAATCGTAGTCACTGTTCGACCAAGAAATCCGCAGACTCTGCATGGCAGTTGAAGCACTGGTTCTGTTCAAATCTGCCGAGAACAAAGCTGCTCAGAAATCAATTTTGAGCGTTGGGTTTTGTGCACATTGAGGAGACGATCTTAGTGGTGCAAACGTCGTCGTGTTCTGTTGCTAAAGGAAGTCGCACGCATGGTTTGAAGTTTGTGCGTGAGAACGTGGTTCAGCAGAAGGAAGAAAGGTTGAAAAAGAACAGTGACCAAAAAAAAAACAGTGAATCCTCCGTTTTGTTTCTTTACACATAAAGAAGATATTGCAAAGTCTAGTCAGCATTCCATTATTAATAACTAGGGGCAATATAGGAAAAAATCAACCCATAATTCATTTTTATTTCATATCTCCCAAACATTACTCCTGTTCTTTTTTTATCGGTAAAATATGAAATTTATTAAAAAATGGGGAAATGGGAAGGGGATCCAACAAAAAATTGGATGATACACCTCAAGGGCAAAAGCCCAAACCACCCAAGGGTCTAAAAGGATCCAAAACACATAAAACATTAAAGCCCAATCCAAAACCCAAATGAAACAATAAGCTCCAGAAACACCCCGATCCCCAAACACTGCTCCTGTTTCAAAATGCATATGTACTTATCATCCAAACACTCTATCAGATTCAAAATACATTTTGACAAAAAGCCAAAAAGCTAAAAAGTTAAAAATGAAAAGTCAAAAAGTAGGCTTCCAAACACCCCTAGGTTGCCTAGCCCCCAAAATAGGATAATGAGATATAAAAATGCAATAATGAGGTAACCAACCACCTAATTATGGTAGGAGCATTAGGTATAGGTTATTTTTTATTGACTAACATTTGGCACGACCAAATTCCCCCCGCCGCCCTAAATATGATAAGCGCATTAGGTATAAGTTATTTTTTTACTGACTAACATTTGGCACGACCAAATTTCCCCTCCCCTGAATATGGTAGGAGCATTAGGTATAGGTTATTTTTTTACTGACTAACATTTGGCACGACCAAAATTCTCTATCCCCCCCCCAAAATATGGTCCCCCCCCACCCCCAAATATGGTAGGAGCATTAGGTATAGTTACTGACTAACATTTGGCCCGAACCAAATTCCCCCCGCCCCCTAAATATGATAGAAGCATTAGGTATAGGTTAATTTTTTGACTGAGGAACATTTGGCATGACCAAATTCTCTCTCTTCTCTCTCTCTCTC
>BPLS01000386.1:396279-407040 GCA_019656275.1 Rhododendron kiyosumense | reverse complement strand
TGAAGGTGGTGTCAAGTTTAGCACCGGTCAAATTTGACACAAAAAATGGTATTATAAAAATTTGATAATCCATTGAATTTGGGACATGAGTGGATAGGATTTAACCATTCTTGATGTCAAGTTTTGGCTTCAATTAACAATGGCATTTGGCATAATGGTGAGCTTGCTCTAACAGAGGAATTTTTGTTACAGTCTAATAAATCCTCCGATAACCTATTTCCTGAACGAAATATATATGATACTCGTAGAAAAAGAGAAAAAGTTAAAAATACAAAAAGAAAAGATACATAATAAAAAGCTAAAGTAATAAAAGTAAAATTAGTTTGACGTTTGAAGGGTACAAAATATAATTGTTAAAGGTACGATGTGTTTGAGGTGTTTGCTGAAGTACATAAAAATCGCCAAAACCGTTTTTCAGTTATTTGCGTTCGAGGGATCAAGATATGCTCTTTGTGGCCAAGGGCTATGTCCTCTGATCCATCGGCACCCCCTCTATTCTCGCATGTAGAAGATTAAGAGTTCAACTCTCATCATGAGTGTCGCGGCTTTAATGGTCTTTATGAATTTGGCCCGCCCCACCAATTAATATTTTCCGTTACTGTGGAGTAGGGCATACATCCATCGATCGAAGAGAAAAAATAGACAGTGCAGTCCCCTCTAGAACCCGGTTTCAACGCTTTTGTGTGATCAATTTATGTCCGCGTGGTCATATACGTATAGTCAATGTCATGATTAAAAAATGGTTATACCAAGGGACACTCCGAATAATTGGCTTTCTGGGAGTATTTAAATAAGCAATGTCTGCTTAGATCCCCAAATAAATTGAATTGAATATTTTAGATCTCAATGTCTCATCCCTGGTCTCGAAGTTAACGATCGGATAAATCCTCTACTGGCTCCAAGATTTGGAATGTTCGGCCTCCGTAAAATTCGAAAATACAATTTTGAGAAAGACAATTATCGTCTATTAATTTTTTCATACTCACTCGACCTAACCTTTGTGTCTTGTTATTAGTGCTCATGGTTTTACGTACCCTGCCACATTTTTGTACTCTCGATCTCGTTTAACAACACAAGGAAAACAAACACAATGCTTTAATGCTTAAGAAATTTAACTCTCGGGTCCCTTTGTTACTATCTTGTACTTATCTATAGAGAAGTCATGAAACCAAAGAATTATTTGTTCACACATTTTGGATCAATGCTCAAGAGAGATTATCTTTCTTTCCATCAAATTTTTGCCAAACTAACAGTAAAACAATGAAAAAAGCTTTTATTTTTCAACCTTATCTTTCATTTTCTTTTTGTCGTTCCTTTGCAAATTCATGATCAAAACAGAGTATAAAAGCTTGTCCCAAGTTTTGCAAGGATTAACTGTGAAAACAAATTGAGAGTAGATAATGGTCCTTAGATTGTTAGTTCCAACTCAAAACAGTTTGAGCTAGAATAGTAATTATCCCCTGAGGGACTATAGGGGAAGGATAAGTAGTGAGACGACTGTATTGAACAAACATCTATTACGACGGTGAACTTTGTGAAAGCAGTATTCTGTTTAATTAATTAGCAAGAATGAATATTACAATCCCTTACACTGGGTGAAATATAAATTGTGTCATTGTCTTTTGATAAAATTTACATTTTAATCCACTATTAGTAGCCTGCTATGTTATTAGGTGTAAATTGTCTCAATAGAAGCATGGATTAATTGAGGGATTCTTTGTGAAATACTAGTAAGTCTTCAACACTTCTTGCATGTGTGCCTCATTTGCATCTGCGGAGGTGTTGGAAATAAACAAATATGTGGGACAGAAACTTGTCCTGCGAGACCAGTCAAAATGAATCTTATACAATATATAAAAGCATCCCTCTTGACTCAATTGATTTTTTAATAATTCGGGTTTCCGGATCAGGTTGTTCCATTAGAGTTGATAGCACGTTTCGAATCTAAGACTTTAAGAGGAAACAAACTCTTAAGCTTTGACCAATAGGGCAACACCTTGGGGTTATAATAATGCATAAATCAATGGATCAGATTATGTAAAATTCAAAATCAATAGATTAGATTTAGTTTTCTTAATAAGTTAAAAATTCGAGATTGGACAAACAAATCGAAACAGAGGGAGTATTACATAATATTAAGCATTTTAAAACTAAATTATTTGAAGTTTCTCTGAAACCTCTGATGAATTGCAAGACCAAAATGGAAGTAGGTGAGGGAAATAGGAAAGGGCTTTTCTTGCTGCCCCCAACTACCACTCCTTGACCTTTTCCTTCTTATCACCCACTTCTTTCTGGACATCATATATTGCCATATTTTTGCTAAATTACAAGTTGTAGAATACAATATTTTTTTGGTATTTATTCAAAGTTTTTTCGTGTTTTTTAATTTTGCGTCAAATTTTTATGTATTATTACTTTGTTTCGATGAAAGGAATCAAAAAAGTAAGATTATGATTTTTACACAAGAATTTTTGAAGATATTCAAGAAAATCTTTAAAAAACTGACTTTGAGCTGACTTTTTTATTCTAGAAGTAGACCTGAAAAATCCCCCAAATGAACCAAACAGAACTCTCTTGCATGTCCCTACATGAGAAACAAACAAAAAAGAAGAAGAAAGTAGGAGTACACAACTACGACACCACGTTTTGCATATTTATAACCGCGTGAATTGGAAGACGGGGTAATTGTTCAAGGAGAAGTTTTTGGGGGCAGGTAGTTCCACACACGTGGTACTCCGTCATCGAGAGAAAAAAGAGGAGAGAGAGTAGTAGTGGAGTGAGGAAAGAGAGAGAGAATAAATTTGAGCCGTCCAAAACATATATGTTTGGAAGGTTGGGATCGCCGATAGGTACCTTCACGTGGTACCCATTCGGCATCCAAAATTTCTCGCTAAAGCGACACTGTTGTCTCTTCTTCCACGTGATACCGTCACATGGTACCACTTTTTGGTTGTTGCCCACAACGAAAAGCGATAGCTCAATTATGAACAAATTAACTTACTTATACATGTTTTTTTCATGGATTAAGGTGGTTTGAATATGTCAATTATACATCGGTTGATGTGGTATAAAATCAAACTTTTTAAAATATCATGAAATAAGATGTCCTCAACGGAATGCAATGAAGAAATAAATTTCATTGTAGTCCGCCCCAATTAATAAAGAATTGGCTCAGTACTTGGATTATATCTAGCCACACTGTTTACACCATATATTCACCTTATGTCGATAATCGATCGGAATGTGACAATTATGAGAATGCTTCCTATTTTATTATTTTGTATTAATAATATAATTAGTTTTTATTTGTTTGTATTTTAATAAAGTGCAGGACATTTGGCTTGCTCCTACACATTTGGAAATTAAAAGGACACTTGTCATTGTCCAACATACTTTGAAGTTGAAGAGAAGTTATTTAGACACTTGGAAGCAAATTAGAAGAAAGAAGAATAGTGGGAAGTTAGGAAGTTATTTCCTGCACATCTTTGTTTTCCTATAAATAGCCTTTTCAGGCCTCATTGTAATCTCTTCAACAAATTAAAGTCTTAACTTTGTTCTTAATTTTTGTCTTACCAACCCACTTCTGGGTTATAATTAGGAATAGGATTCATATTCTAAGACTAACTTAGAATATTCAATGCATCGCTCGTGTCGATAGATCGATTCTACCTTGGAAAAATAACAAAGTCCATTTGTTATTTTTCTTCCGCTCCACCCCACTTCACTAAACCATCAATCCACTCCACCCAATTGATGGGTCGATTCCATTTTTGAAGATTGGCGGGTGATGGTCTTCTTTTACGAGTTGATTCATCACTAATCTCGCATTTAACTCGACTGCCATTTCTCTCCGGTGAAGTCCTAAAATACGGCGTGGAACCACGGATCCATCTTGTGGAGACATAGCCGCATTCGCCCTTATTTTTATTGTTGGCATTGTTTCCCGAAATTTCTGTCGATTTCGATTGAGGGAAAAATTGGTAAACAATTTTGGCGCTAGAAGGAGGGCAGCATTATTAAATCGGAAGTAATGGCAAAGATCAAATATGAAAATGAAAGCCTTGCATGAAAGGCTTGAACATTTTGCGGAAATGGAATAATGGCCATTTGTTGGCCAACTTTGGAATCATTCTAAAAATAAAAAATAAAAATCATCAGAATGAAAAGCCAGTTTAATGGAAAATTTCAACCTTACAAAAAAGGCTCAAACAATCTGACATAGACCATTTATTAAACATGCTAGATGAACAAATTAAAGGCCATGACATAGGGTCATACAGTGGTGCATGGATTATCTCTATTGTAGAGACGTAATCAACACGAACAGTGAAGAAGTGGAATATCAAAACTGCCTACCAGTGGGCAGATTTCAAAGTGTGTTCCTCACTGGTTTTCTGTCCATTTATTACATGTGCTGGCCAAAATTGGCCGGCCATTTGTTGATCGAATGTGAATTCAAAATCAAGGGCTCATTGATAAGTCTTGCATGGAAGCCTTACACACGTAAGGCTTGAAACAGTTTATTGTTCAAAGGAAATTAGCCAACCATTGGCCAATTCTTGGAAGAAGAAACACGTAAGGCTTGAAACAGTTTATTGTTCAAAGGAAATTAGCCAACCATTGGCCAATTCTTGGAAGAAGAAAATCGATAGAATGGCCAAAGAAAATCGGAGATGCCATGATTGGGTTTTAATAATTTGTTTGGCAGAAACAGATTATTATCCTTGTCGATTTTGGAATATTTTGTCCAATTTTGGCCTATTTTATAAGAAATGAGAACATATTTGGCCAATTTTGAAGGATAAATAGTCCTCTTTTGATATCTAATTTGCTTGGGGGGCAAACTCATCTTTAGAAAGCTAAATTAGGCAAAGAGAGTGACTTTGGCGTTAAAACTTGAAGGGAGTTGAGACATAAAAATATTTCTGACAGAGAGTTAACAGGTTGGCCATTTGTAGTGGCACCTGATGTACTCCTTCGATATAAAAATAAATAAAAATAAAAAATAAAAAATAAAAATAAAGATGAAAGTAGTGTTCTGTCGAAAAAGAAAGCCCTTAGGAGACAATGGATTCTAAAGTCCTTTGTCCTCACAAAACTGAAGGACTAGCACGTAATAGGTAACAATTTTGTCTTATGAGTCATTGTGTGGTGATCAAGGACAGAGGAAATGGTTTTGATTTCCTTTTCTTGCCGCCAATAAACTTGGGGGGCAAAAATCCATTTTGGATGCAACATGTCGATGTTCGACATAAAGGATGTTCATGCCATTACTATTGGAGGTAAAGCTCCATTGGCCGCCAAATCCAAAATAAATTATTGCTTTTGGCTCTTACTTTGTTTCGACTTTGTTTTCTGAAATCTCGGATGAATTCGATAGAGGGAATGTTTGTCGTTTGCTACACGTGTGTTTTGGCCTTTTCTTATCGAAAGAATCTCAACTCTCATAATTTGATCAAGGGAATGTTTGTCGTATTGTTGCGCGCATGGGTTTGGCCATTTCTTTATCAAATGTTGGGGGAGAAATTAAGTGAGCAAATGCTTGTGCTTTATTAAAGCTCATGGCATAAATCTTTTTATCGATAGGCCATTCTTAGAGTTTTGATCGATAGGCCTTTATTCGATAGGCCATGCTTTTTGTTGTTTCCTGGTTTGGACGATGTCTTTGCCTCAGATAAAAAGATTTGACATAGGAACTGTAAAGCCATGACAGTAGTTTCGAAGGTTTTTGCCTCTGATCGAAAACCACAAGAACGGTTTTTATGGAGGAAACACGGCGCCAACAAATTTGGTAAATAAACCCCCTTTCGATGATGAATTTGGGGGGCAAAAATTCATCTTGGGAAGAGCCAATTATAAAACTTAAGTGGCTCAAAAGTTTGAAATCCGACATATACCATTCGGTATGAAAGCTTGAAGAGTCTATTTGTTCGACATATGCTATTTGGTGAAAGATTTGACTGTAAATTTGACGAATGGATTATGGGTGGCCAATGGTCACCAGTCGATCGATTGAAGAGGCTGTTGTTCAAGGTTGTTAATGCTGACAACGATGCCCATTATGCTTAGTGAAAGAAAATGATGCCTTTACGTAATAGGAATCACATGGGGGCACATCTGGCCTTTGATTTGTTAAGTGGGCACACTAATAAAAGACACATGGCAGCCTATGGGAAAGCATGAGTCCATGATCTTGAAGAAACTGCTACAAACTGCCGTGCATGGGCAACGTGGGACACTTGGCCCATCTCAGAATTGGCAGTTGATTTCCTTGGTTTGGCTTGTGTGGAACATTGTTAATTGCCCAGAATTATTTCGTTTTGCCAAATAAATTTGGGGGGCAAAATTCAATAAAGGGCTCGAAAATTTGAAACTCAAAGCTGAATCGAATTATCTAGAGTTTTTAATTTAAACCATGAATGGTCAAAATAAAATGATATCTCTACTCCATCAATACTGGTTAAGAAACCCAAGAGCAATGATGAGAACTTAACTATGGAGTATATGCTCACGCCAAACATGGCTATATGAATTATGAACAACCATTTGTTCAAATTGAAGTTTTTATCGACATTATTTGGATGGATTTCCAAAGCCATTTGTATGGTTTTATTTGATTTGCTAATTGCTTTGGCCACTCGTGGGTAGTTACAACTACAGTCTTACGACAACAGACTTCTCTGTTGGATACTAATACTAGTGGCCAATTGTTCCTGTCGATAATAGGATATTTCTGTTGATTTTAAGCCATGTCCCTGTCGATTGCACATATGCTAGTGTCGATAATTTATGAGGCTTTGCTGGCAAATATTGGCCTTTGATTACAAATTTAGTCATGTTTATAGGCCGTAAAAACTATCGAAATAAAATTCGAGATAACTGATTAGTTAAGAAGTTGCCGTGCATTGTGTTGGTAACTCTTCGATAGTTGGGGCATAAATGTTTACACCGTAAAGAGTTATCACCCGTCGATATTGACAGAGGGCCAGGTGATTTAAAACTAGTTAAATTATTCACTTGGGTTACGTTAGCTCTTCACCCAAATGAATAAGGGGGGCATTGTTTACACCATATATTCACCGCCTGTCGATGATCGATCGAAATGTGGCAATTATGAGAATGTTTTTTATTTTATTATTTCGTATTAATAATATAACTAATTTTTATTTGGTTATATTTTAATAAAGTGCAAAACAGTTGGCTTACTTTATATTTGTTAATAAAGTGTCCTTTTATATTTTAAAAGGACACTTGTCATTGTCCTATATATTTTGAAGTTGAAGAGAAGTTATTTAGACACTTTAGAAGCAAATTAAAAGAAAGAAGAATAGTGGGAAGTTAGGAAATTATTTCCTGCACATCTTTGTTTTCTTATAAATAGCCTTTTTAGGCCTCATTGTAATCTCAAAATCTTAATTTTGTTCTTAATTTTTGTCTTACAAACCCACTTTTGGGTTATAATTAGGAATATGATTCATATTCTCAGAATATTCGATGTATCACTCGTGTCGATAGATTGATTCTACCTTGAAAAAATAACAAAGTCCATTTGTTATTTTTCTTCCACTCCACCCCACTTCACTAAACCATCAATCCACTCCGCCCAATCGATGGGTCGATTCCGTTCTTGAAGATTGACGGGTGACGGTCTTCTTTTACTAGTCGATTCATCATTAATCTCGCATTTGACTTGACTGTCATTTCTTTCCGGTGAAGTCCTAAACTATGGCGTGGAACTACGGATCCGTCTTGTGGAGACATAGCCGCATTCGCCCTTATTTTTGTTATTGGCATTGTTTCCTGAAATTTCTGTCGATTTCGATTGAAGAAAAAATTGGTAAACACACACCCAACACCTGCTTTAGAGTATGTACATCAGACTAGCAAAAAAGACATTTGTAGCTATTTTACCTATTGAACACACCAAAAACAGTTTGCACCAGCCTAGCAAAACACTTCTCTATTTTTCCTTTTCGAGAAAACTTCGGTATTAAGAGCAAGTACATCAGTTATTTGCTAAAAAAATCTTGTGAATAGTGTACATTTTTCATTTTACCTACTCAAATCTCTTTTAATACTACACCAACGCTATCTATTTAACCCATTCTTTATTAAAATATTCATACTTTTAATTTTTTTCCCTACTAAAGGCATATGGGGAGAGAGAAAATAATTGTTTAATGAAAAGATGATGAACAGAGCGTCGATATTTCTACCGAGCCATTTCAACAAATATATTTTCCCTTTCCTTTTACCTCATCTGCTGCACCTTGTTTTTTGTTGTTTAAGTCGGTAAAATAGCTATAAGAGGGGTTTTAACTCACCTGGTAAACTTGCTCTAATACCGAGCTCCTGTTCATTCGGTAGCCTATTGTTTGATTATAATGTTCTCTCTCTCTCTCTCTCTAGATCTCTCTCCCTTACTTGTATTATAATAGTATATAGATAGTAGTAACAGATTTTATTTTACACGATTTATATATTACAAAATATGATTAAAAATTAAATGTTTCAATTTTTAATTCGTTTGAACCTATCCAAATATCTTATTTTTTTAACCATATTATTCTCAAAAATCATAATTAATTTTTGTCTCTATGGAGTATCTACTCCTTATTTGGGACCTTGTAGAGCAGAAACTTGATTATGAGAGTTCAAGAGTCAAAAATTAATTATGACCCATTAAGATAAAATGATCAGAAAAATAAGATTTTCGCACCAGTTCAAACAAAATAAAAATTGGAGCACTTAATTTCTTAACCATATTTTCTAATATATAAACAGTTTCAAAAAATTTAAGTACTCCAATTTTCAATATGTTTGAACCGATGCGAAAATCTTATTTTTTTTTATCATATTATTCTAAATGGTCATAATCAATTTTTGTTTATAGGGCTCTTATAATTAAGTATTTACTTTTTATTTGAGACCCTGTAGTGCAGAAAATTAATTATGAGAGTCATAGAAATAAAAATTAATTATGACCCTATAGAATAATATGATCAGAAAATAAGATTTTCGCACCGATTCAAACAGAAAATTGGAGCACTTAATTTTTTAACTATATTTTTAATATATAAACCATCTCAAAAATTCAATTACGGAAAGAGTACTTGCTCTCAAAAATTAATTACCTATGCCAGAGAGAGAGAGAGAGAGAGAGAGAGAGAGAGAGCAATTGATATAATTTTATATAGTATTTTATAAAGATAGAGATAATAATAGAGAGGATTGGTGTGGGGTTGAGAGAGATTTGAGTAGGTAAAATAAAAAAAAAGGAATTGTTGGATACAAGGGCGGAAGTACCCTATGGCTAAGGTGGGCTATAGCCCAAGTGACCTTCAGGAAAACCAAAAATAAAAAAATAAAATTATATGTAAAAGTTGAACACAAATAATTTTAGCCTAACTTATTTTTCTTTTAGCCGAGTCCGTCCCACCAACCCATTTTGGCTTAGCCCTCTGATGGAATCTAAGGAAGTTATCCTACAGAGTCCTGATAATGTGAATGACGATTAGTCAGATGAACAGTGTTCTTTGTGAGCTAGTGGCTACGATTAGTACGATTCTGGAAAATTTATCCTTGTGAGACAATCGATGACTCCAACTAATTAGATAACTTAGGCCATTTCATTGGGGCTCCCGGTTAGGACAAGCAAGGGGGAGTCCGTTGAAGACTGGGAACTTGATCTCAACTTGTAGTCGCTCTGTTCTACTTTTCGTATTTTAAATTTGGAGTAAATGTGCTACTTCTAAATTATGTACTCTCTTTTGTAATCCGACTTAAGTTTGAAGTCTAATTAAAACCTAATTCTGCTGCTAAATTAAGTTAATTCTTTTTAAATTAGATAAATCTTTTTCAAAGAAATGATTTATTAACGTGCCTAAAATTTGGGACGTTACAATCTTACTCTTTTAGGTTTAAACAAGAAACAAAAAAAGGGAGCAAAAACTCTTTTGCCGTTATTTTTAAACATTTACATATTTATGTACAAGTGTAACCCAGGACAGATTAAATTCCTGGTTCCGCCCTTGGTTGGATAGGTAAAATATCTATTCTTTGGTGTACGTACATGCTCTTAAGTCTTATCCCTTTTATATATTGACCGTGTCCCGCAAATTTACAGTTCATAGAATCACTTGAGACATGTAAGGGTGTTAAAAAAAAAATTGATCGAATCGACCAAAGGTAATCTATATTGCTGGTTTGGACATGCTAATTTATTCGTAGTCCTAAAAGCTTATGCTGTTATAAATGGATAGAACAATGTATAGATCAAGTTATCTAATCGCTCGGATGGTTGTTTTCTTTGATTCTAGCTATGACCCATTCCAGAAATCTTCTTAAAAAATAAGCAACTTATTTTACATTTTTAAACTTAAAAATAATGTAAATAAAAAATAAAATTTCAATTTTTTTTGCATCGTATAAAAGAGATCTTTCAAACAAGACCCATATTGCATATTTTTAGATTTCAATAAACCTAAAATTTTTCAGCTTGAAATTGTCTTCTTAAAAAATGAGGACTTTTTTTCGTTTCTGGAACGGGCTCTGACAACTTGCAATCTAAATAGTTATTATTGTAGTACTTTTGAATATTTCCAAAATATAAGGATAGATTTACCAAAAACATAGAATATTGTAGTACTTTTGGGAACTCAAGGCGTAGGTCCGCCAAATGATCTTGCCTTGGAATTTAGGGGTTTGCTCCCTCCTAAAATTTTGGGTTCGATTCTCCTAGCTTGCTAACAATTCTTGAGG
>BPLS01000386.1:350478-361279 GCA_019656275.1 Rhododendron kiyosumense | reverse complement strand
CTTGACCAAAATGTGCGATTGTGAGCCAAAGGCTAGTCCGGTTGGTTGGTTGGTAAATTTGCTTTTTGCACGATGAATCAGGGTTCAATCTTGGATCAGGCCGTAAGAAAGTATTTTATTGTGAATTCTCTAGTCTCTGCGCGGATGAGGCTTTTGATCGGACCGGGAAAGGGATTCGTCGAGGTACGCATAACATGAGCTCAACACCCTTAATTGTGGAACCGGAAAAAAAACAAAAAACAAAAAAAAAACAAAGTGTGCTGGTGAGGGATACCTTTCTCGGCCTGTTGCCTAAGTTCAAGTGTGCTGGTGACTGGTGAGGGTAGTAATGGGACAGACAAAAGCAAACCAGTTTTTTTGTTTTCCTCATTAATCATCAGCTCCTTTTATTTATAGCTAGGTGAATTGAAAGCCTCTTCTACTCACTCAGCCAAAAAAGAAGATGAAAGAAACCCTTTTCTGGTCAATAGGAGGTTTTTTATTTTTTTATTTGGCACCATCAAAATACAAATTGTATTGATGTAAACATGAAATACAACTTAAACGGCCCCATCGGCCTAACAAAGAGAAAAATCTAAAAAAAAATTGTTGGACTTCGTCATAAACTTGTTGGAGAACCAGTGGTCGGCTTGATGAGAAACCACGGTGGGGGTACAATAGGACTTAAATTAGTCACAACATATTTTTAATGCAACTTTTTATTGGTGAATGATTATAATTATCGTTACTAGTCACCCCGGCCCAATATAGGTTACCGCAAAATTGTACGATTGTGTGAACCCTACTTAATTTGTTTTCTAGTCAACCATTTGATAGCATCCCTCGCCAAATTAACTCTAAAAGGCAACTTTCGATGGCCTTCCCGGAGGATTGGGACTGCCATGGGTGTGGGGACTGGGGTGGAAAGCCATAACAATCGTCTGGTCACATTTTTAGATCGTTTGGCAATTAGTTCGTCCGAGCTGTGAATTTCCAGATAGAGATCGAATCGAATTGGAAATACTATAACAATTCAAGTAGTAGCTAGGCCCAGGCCAGTAGCTTGTGGAGAACTACTAATAGCGGGTAGATTACTCCATAATTAACACATCAATCTTGGCTAATTAATTCCAGTCAAGTCTTCTCTTGAGATTTGAAATTATGTCCTGGTACACATACTGTCGTAAAGTATACTCCTAGTATAGTGGAGTAGTACTACAATTAAGATCAGTGGTCTAGTAGTAGTAGTAGTATTCACCAAGAATTGCCACAAACAACAATGGAATCACGAGTCCAAGTACATCTAGTCTTTTTTTAGGAGAGTATATTTTTGATCCGCAAGTAAATATTCTAGTCGTTAGAGTGGAGTCATACATTTGATTTTTGGTGGTGGCAACAACCACCTTTTCTGATGCACATGCCCGGAATTCCCGGCCCGTACAAGAAACGAAATCGGTCGCGTGATAATTTCTGACAAAGTTATTATGATTTTTACCCCTGTTATAAGAGCAACTGAAATGGTGTAAAAATGGCTCGAGTCCATTGTTGTCATTTGTGCCGCTTCATCAAACTCAACAATCAATTTCAAACGACATTGCACCATTACACCTAGGGCTGCAAATGAACCGAGCCGTTCGCGAGTGGCTCGTAGCTCGGCTCGTTAGTGGCTCGTTCAAGTTCGGCACAAAAGTTAAACAAACAAGCTCGAGCCGATTTTTTCAGCTCGTTTCGTAAACGAGCTGAGCTCGAGCTAGGATAAGCTCGGCTCGAGTCAGCTCGCGAGCTCGGGTATATATACTTAAGTTTAGGATTTTTATTGTTATTTCATAATTTGTTTTTTTCGTTTTCACTTTCTAGTCAACCAAGGGAGGTTAGAGCACACGCACACCTGTACATTGCTGCTCCATAGGAAAATGAAAGATATATACCTTCATAACCAAAATATTTTTGACATTTTTCGTTGGTACGTTGAGGCTCGTGAACAAGCTCGAGCTCGAGTCAAGCCAATGCCCACTCGGCTCGAGCTCGACTCGTTAAGTTTTCACTGAGCTTGAGCTCGAGCTCGTGTTCGTTAAAAACTTAATAAACAAGCTTGAACACCATAAAACTCGACTTGGCTCGGCTCGTTTGTAGCCCTAAATTTACACCATTGATGAAAATTATTAGTTTTTTTTTATTTATCTAGTCCGATGGTGGAATATATATTGGAAAAGTTGACCAAAACCATACCAGAAAATTTCATCTGATTTGGCCTGATTTAGATCAAGGAAGGACATTTGGATGAATTTTGCCTCATATATGAGTTGTTCACCAAAGATAGATGCCGTGTAATTCCGGTTAGAATTTTTTCTTTTTTTTTTTCCCGGTTACTAGGGGTATGTAGGAAAATACAAGTATCAGAATTACATCAAACTGGAAACAAATATAAGGGGAATAAAACAGGTCAGGAAATTCAAACTCCTGACCTTCTAGTGAGATGTAAAAGTCTTAATCAACTGAACTCGTCCTGATTCATTGAAAACCTACTACCATTTAATCTGCTACGTGGCCTAACCGATGTTTCAGGACCACCTAACTTCAATCATGTAAAAGAAACGGTGTGTTCTTTAATTTGGTAACAACCGGTAGTACTTTTCTGCCCTGGCTTGGACGTTTAACAGTGGAATCAAAAAAAAAAAAAGGTATGGTCCGGATTCGAATCATTAGGAGAGGTATCAGCAATCAATAAACGAAAGGGCTTGTCCCGATGAGATTTGGCCGAGTAAATTAACTTGAGACAGCAACTGAAAGGCTTGCCTTTGAAGACGTTGCAAGGTCGAATTCAGAAAGGCCAAACATTCCAAACTTTTTATGATCACTTGGGATTTGTTGGGTTGTTAATTTTAAGATCTCAGAATTAATCGAGATGCGTTCAAGCTGATTTAGATGTCCGGTTATTACAAAGTTTGGGACGAGAGAGTAATAAATACAAGGGCACTTGTAGTTTAACATAACAAAAAGAGGAAAGTTTCTTTTCTCTTTTAACATTCCCGATCAAGTTCACACCTCTTACGGTTAGGACCGACCGCACGTCTCCTTTCCTGATTGAATTTTGATGATCCGAGCCGCTCAATGTGTTCAAAATGTGATTTTAAGGGTACCCGCGAGAAATCGGCAAAAAAAAAAAAACACCGGGAAGAGCTTGATTTGAGCAGTTTTTTATTGGACCGTTCAATAAAAAACTGTTCGGATGAAGTCCTTCCCGATCATTTTTTTTGCCGATTTCTAGGAAATACCTTTAAAATCACTTTTTGATCACATTGAGCGACTCGGATTATCGAAATTTGATCGGAAAAGAGGAGGTGCGGACCAGAATCAGGTCAGGGATTCGGACCTGATGCAGACTGTCTCTTTAAATATGAAAGGGGAATCTGAAATATAGTATTTCTCTCTCTTTGAAAACGGTTTTAACGCAGTATCACTGGGTGCTTGTTACTTTTGAAGTCTTGAAGCCAGGCCTCCAAGTTTGATTCTGAAATCAAACACTTCTTTTTAAGTTGCCTAACTTCATCAGCACGCTTTATTCTTCAACTGAGAAAACAAACGTTCAACGAACAAGTGTGTTTGAGACTTGAATGACTTTTTCCCACAGTTGACAAAAGCACAAATAGTTGAGTATGGCATAATATTCTACTTTGTTTGGTTTAGTCTAAGTTTGCACTCAACAACAAGTGAAATGATTGTCCATAGTATGTGGAAAACGAAACTCTTAGACACGATAACAAACATGGGTATACAATCTTCTAATTTTACAACGAAATTAGATCCTCTCCCGTTCTTAGTTTTTATAATAACTAGATGAATCCCCTCCCGTTCTTAGTTTTTATAATAACTAGATGAAGTTGGAAAGACAAAGTACATTTCTTCCTTTGTTATTCTCTAGGGTTTTGTCATTGTATTTCAATTATGAATCGATGTGGGTATCTTTATTCCCTTTGTTCCACTTTAAATATCTCCTATGGAAATTTGTGCATTTCAAACCCCAAGAAAATATATTTTCATATATTATTTTTTACACCAAATTAAAGTATAATTAAAGTATTCAATGAGTACTTTAATTTGAGGTAAAAAAAAATTATATATAGAAATATATTTTTGGGGGTTTGAAAATGCACAGTGAATTTCCATAAGAGACATTTTAAATGGGACGGTATATTCACATTTTGACTATCATGGAGTTTGAACTCTCAAAGAGAGTATAGACCATTTAAAAAAAAAAAAAAAAGAGATTGCAAACTCTATGCTTGGTTATTGGCTCAATACTTATGCTATATGCTTGTATAATGACATTCTAGAAGAAAAGATAAAAATATCAAGAACGAGAAATAGAAGTGGGGGAAGAAAACTAGTAATTTCGGGTTTCGGGTTTTATTTTTGCTTGTGAGAATAATTTGAAGAAAATGGATAAGCTTTCATCATAAAAATAAAATATAAGTTCCTAATTTGATCCCCTGTTTAATATGGTGCTGCAGAATTATTGTTCACCAACTGCTTGTTAAAATTCCGTCCCATCTTTCCAGTTTTATGTGTATCAGTAGAACCTTTTTCCTTGCTTATATTTGGTGTTTACAAACACATGCTATTTTGTCCTTTTTTTTATATAGCTCATGGTGTCTGGGTTGCTTACAGATAATCAACTAATTCCTACGGATCAATCCCACCGTCCACGAGCAAAAGTTATTTAAAGCCTCCTTAGGGACCGACCCCCACAAAAGTTGATAGCATTTTGTTAGATAGAATCTGTGTATACGGTAGGTAGGACATAATCCGTTGTGTTAATGTTCAAAGAAGCAAAAACATTAATTGCCTGGGAAAGTCATCACACTCACTTATCCGCATCTCCCGCGGTTGGCCAATCTCTTGCCAAAACTATTTTTGCCGCCTCACCGAGCATGGCTGTGCTCTATAGTTATAATTCACATGTTTGTTGTGCATAAAACATGGCTGGACTTCCGTCGGAGCAATACTTCGAAATGGCACTGCTGCTGGCCTCAGTTCAACTTTGTCCTTGCCAATACTTCGAAATGGCACTACGCGAGATGCACTTAGCTCAGCTCATCTCAACTAGAATTTCATAGGAGAACCAGGGGTTGGCCTCTTAGTAGCTCACCTCAGCTAGTGTTTTTTTACTGGGGGTGATGCCTGTTTCTTAGTCTAATTGATGATAGTTGTAGTTTCCCCTACTATATCCTACAAAATTGATTAAAGCAATCTGAATAGGGATACCACCAACTCTTTAATCTGTAAGTTCATCAGATTGCCATAACATTTGTTAATTGGTAGCTGCATTATGAGTTTATCTTACATGCGGTCAACTATCCAAGTATATGCTTTACAAACTCGAATGCATTGAAAGATGTAAGATATCCATTTTCCCTTCTTTAACTGCAGTTTTCCCTGAGATTGGCTTCATACAGGAAAAGAACATGAAAGATTATCACAAACTTATGGTTACTTGATGATCCATCACCCTTAAAAAGGCGTGATTATCTATTCAAATCCCCTCCCCGTTTTCGAGATGAGAGATTGTCTATAAGGAACTTTTAGATATTTTTGTGCGTTCCTGTAGCCTTGACATTAAAATTAGATGAGTCCGATACTTAGACACATACCCAACATTCGTGCCTGAGAGTCGCAGAGAGTACTGGAACTTGTGTACGATAGTATTGTACCAAGTGTAACCTTACCACACAACTAAATGTTGTTATATGCAGAAGTTCGTACCCACTTGTTGATTGTCTCCAAGACAAATATTATTTTCAAAAAGAATTTCTGATCAGTAATTAGACAAAGGAGCAACACTGTTGATATAAATGCAAAGCTTGTGTTAATTGCAGTAAGTGGTTAATGTTCTACTGCTTCATGCTACTGTCACCAAGAAGTTTTTGCATCACAGTTCATTGTCTCCACAAGAATAAAACCTTAACACATCTTTTGAACAGTAAAAATAATAATATAAAATACATCTTTTGAAAAGGATCAACCACTTAATGAAAACTTGAAGCCTTGGGTTACAGCTCCAGCTATGAGAGTTGCAAAGAGTAAGAGAGCCTTACATTTAATTGACCATGTGAAAGTTCAAGTACCTTTGAAGATAAAAATAAATAAATAAATGGTAAATGGAGGAAAGCATGGAGAAGAGGATGTTACCGAAAGGTTCAATAGTCCCACTCTTGGATGTGACCTTGTTTTCTGCAAAATTATATCGCACACCACATATTACACGAGAAAATGACCGAAAATAAATAACGAAACAAAATAAAGATCAAACTGCAACTTTGGTATACAAAGGAGCACTTACTACACTCTTTTTGGATGGCAAATGCATCTCAATCCAACTCCACAGTTTCCATTAGGCTTGCAGATATTCGGAACATGGTCCTTAACACATTTGCATAAGGCATCATGAGACATACAATTATGCAAACCTCCAAAGATGTCTACTCTCTACAACCACATCCATGAGTAGACATCTTTGGAAATGGACATATCTCACCATCTATCTATCTCACAAACAAAACTCCAGAGCCAGGTTGTCCAGTGGACATACAAATCATGTTCCAATCCACCAAATGATTCCAATTCCATCCCCACCCAGTCCACGAGAAATCCCCTCGTAGCATATCTAGCTTTATGATCACTAATTCTGGATCAAATAAACAAGGACATAACATCAGTAGGAAGACTGAACAATTGAGTAATTTGTACGTATGCTACGAATTTCACTTGAAAAGAACAAGGTTATTGACGACATTAGAAACAAGACTCATTGAAGCAAGAAACAAATTCTGTGGCCCAACGACAAAAATTACCAACAAATCATATAGTGGTAATCCCCTGATAGCCACAATCTTCTTAGTGAACGTCTCTCATTTCCTCAACACCTCATCACTTGCAAAGAGAAATTTCACTACTGAAGTTGAGAAGGTGGTTCTCTTGTTACTTGGGAGAATTTCCCAATGATGAGTTTGAGGAGCCAAGGAGTGGGTAATCAAATTGAAATTTATGGGGCTTACCTCCATAAAATAAAAATGAAAATAAAACCAAGAAATCAATTCTACATATAAACATCAGCAAGCTCATGTGCACAAAAATGTAGACATAAATCATAAACTACTGGTCCTACTTACCCCTAAACTCAAGGTTTTCGGTCATTGGATTTTATCCCGTTGCTTAGAATTCTTTGTAGGGAAATTATTAGCGAAAAAGGGTTCAGCTAAAAAAAGGGGCAGAAACAAGAAATACATATCCATGAACGTGGTCATTTGACAAAATAATTGGCCATACTCAAAACAAAATCCCGCCAAAATCTTGTACTTTTGGCAGGATTTGTTTGGTGGTAAAACCAATATTTGATACATGGATCTATTGAAAAATGCAAGAAACTTTGATGATTTGATTCTCAAGTATTTTCTTACAAGAGCATGGACCTTGTAGGCATGATGGATTTTAAATGCAACTTGTTTCTATCAAGTCCAATGCCATGACATCAAGGAGATTTTAGGGCTAGTGGCTAGTGCACACGTGAAAACAATAAGACATAAATCAACAAAAATAGAACAAAAGATATAAGATAAAGTGCACCAAATTTGAAACACAGTGAAACTCATCTATATCCTTAAAAACAAAAACAAAAAATCTCAACAGAAACAGTTTCCATCTAAGAAGGAAGTACGCGTCAATCTCCTCAAGTTTCAGAGTCATTGTCGGACAGGACAAGTGGCCAATTTTGTCTTTATGTTTTACCACGTTCTGGGAAATCTAGGAATACATTGAGGGCACCCTGGAGAATGGAGATGCTGAGAAATACTTATACTTATGGGCCATAACGAAATTTTAAAAAGTGGGGGGGGGCGGTAAAATCTAATTGGTGCTCAATTTTCAAGTAATGTAAAGACAAGTCTCTACATCTTCATAAGACTAAAAATATATTTGTAGATTCTTGATGTGCAACAAAATAAGGTTTTTTTTTTTATAAGTGCAACAAAATAAGGTTTTCACCTATTCTAAGGATTAATATACGCATACACTCAAACCGACATACTATTCAATGCATCCTAAAGCTGTATGTCTTCTTTCCTGGTATATATATATATATGGGTAGCAACATGACCTCTTCCCTGTCAGACGAAATCTCAGGGGCAAACGACCATTGTGGATCCTCACCACCGGTAACATGAGAATACGGCAAGACTTTCAACAGAGAACTAAGATTAAGCCCACGAATATAAGTAAAGAACCCATTCACAACATCAACTTCAGTGACATTAGCAAGAAATTCTCGAACCATCAGAGGGTGAGAGTGTGAGACAGTTCATTTCCAGAGCAAAGACCTAACCAGCCACGTTGAGTAAACTGTTGTTCGCTCAATTAGGTTTCCCGCTTTATGAAGCATAACATCGTTAAACTTTCTACAAGCCTTTTCGTAGACAAAGTTGCGATAGACTACACTAGATTCCGAGGGACGCTTCCAAGTCTTGGCGTTGGATCCACCAGCCATGGTGTGACAGAGAACGAGAGCGGAAGGATTAGAGAAGAAGAAGACTTACAGGAAGGTGAATAATTACCATAGCCGGAAGAGAGTCCTAGAGGAGGACCCTTATAGTGAAGCAAAATCGCCCAAAACTCCATTGAAACCGTGAAACCCTATAGAGAGGAGTGATGCGCCAATGAGAGCAGAAATCGACTGATGAAGGTGTATTTTATACCGGTGTGGCGCTCGAGCTCTCCTAATACGCCTCAAGCACGCGTGGCGATCGAACGGCAGAGACGAACGCAAGGACAGACGCGCAGGGAGCACGCGAGGAAGGAGAGGCTCTGGGGCGATGCAGGAGCGCATGCACAGGGGGCTCTGTTTTCTGACCGAATTGGGACAAGGCTGCTGAAGAAAAGAGCCGTTAGGGCTCTAATGGAGTGCCGTAATCAATCACATGTGGGCAGCACAAGTGCGCGATCGGTGCACCGCGAAAGTGAAGTGAAGCTAACGGCTGAAATGGAGTAGAGAACAGAACAGAGTAAAAAAAACCTCGAGAAGGCTGTCGACTCCCAATCCCATTAATGTACGTAGATATATTTATTTTTTATATTTATAAAAAAAAAGAGAAAATGATGCACACTAAAGGCACGTGGCCAGTGCTGGGCCAGTGAAGATGCACCTCGTGAGCGGGCACAAAAATGATCGTAATCGTTAATTTAATAGACTTGTTGAGAATAATATCCATGCTGAAAAACAATTTGATCAAACTTCATTTTTTCTTTATAAACGAATCGCATTTGTGCAAGCAAAAAAAGAACCGAATATAATTTGGAAAAATCAATTTTCTCTTGCAAATTCGTTCATATAGCAAATGAACTCAGATCAAACTGATTTTTGGCATGATTATTCTTATCAACAAGTTTTAGAAAATGAACGATTCCGATCACTTTTTCTGGAGTCTGAAACGAACCCAAAAACACTGCAAACTAGACGACTAGACACAAATAAAATTGGCTCGCAACTAATCCCACACAGAATTATGCTACAACCACCCCCAATCTTAGGGCAAGTCCAATAGGGGGGATAGATAGTCATTTTCCATCCCCAAATGCTAAAACCTAGTCTCCAATGGGGGATGGAAAGGGAGATGCAAAATAGCTTTGATGTATATAGGTATCCCTCCCTAGATGCATCTTTCCATCCTTAGACAGCTCAAAAAAGCAACTAAATTACCAGAAATGTGGACAACCAGAGTATACCTGACTCGTCGGAAAATGACCGGCAATCTGCCCTAGTTCGCCGGAATCTGGAAAATCTGCCCTAGCTTGCCAGATAAACTGAAAATCTGCCCACAGCTGAAAGGTTGAATGCCAGCAACAACTCTCCTCGGAGAGTCGACGGAAAGATGGGGTTTCATCTCAGTCGGTCGAGAGAGGAGAGAGAGGGTTTGATTGGGAAAAGTTTTGGACGATCGGAGGGTCGATTGCGATGAGGGTTGAGAGAGAGAGAGAGAGAGAGAGAGAGAGAGAGTGAACGAGATCATCTCTTCTTTTGTCACTGTCGATCGATCGAGCTCGATCATCTCTTCTGAGTTTTTCTTCCCATTTTGGAAAAATTTTAAAATAGCACTTGAACTTTCACTCCAATGTCACCGAAACACCTGAACTTCATTTTATTTCAATTAAACACTTGGATTTTCAAAATTCCCAAATTGAGGCATCTGCCGTTAGCCTCCATCCATTTCTTTCACAAATCGGCTGATGTGTCTCATTTCTAGCGTTAGAAAGTGAACTCAATGTATACAATCACAATCTAAAAGTGAAGTAGGGTTGGCATGGATTGTGATTGTGTACATTGAATTCACTTTCTAATATCTCTAGTGGGGCCCTTTAACGCTAGAAATAAACCACATCAGTTGATTTGTGAGTGAAATAGATGGAGGCTAATGGCAAGTACCTTAATTTGGGGATTTTAAAAGTCCATGTGTTTAATTGAAATAAAGTAAAATTCAGATGTTATCGATGACATTGAAGTGAAAATTCATGTGCCATTTTAAAATTTTCCCTCTTGTTTTTGTTTTACGAGACAAAGAGGGAGAGACAGATGTGAAAAGGTGGGAGGTGGGTTTGGGCATCTGCCCGTTGTAGTTCTTTTTTTTTTTTTTTAAATATAATCTGCCCGTTGGGGCTTTTGGCAGAGAGTTTTGTGACCGTTGAACGGTCATAAAAATAGCAACGGAAATTTTTTTGTGCACCTTTATAAATATCAAAGTGTGCAAAAAAATTGAACCAATCTGTTCTATTGCCT
>BPLS01000386.1:336557-350468 GCA_019656275.1 Rhododendron kiyosumense | reverse complement strand
CACAAATTTCTTCCAAAAAAAATTAGTCTATCAATTATGACAGAGTCAAGTCGTAGCAATATTCTGTTCCTTCTGCATTTCAGTAATTTTGGCATTTTGTTTTCCGTAAAAAATGACTCCCATTCCAACATTCCAACACCGACCGAAGCACATATAGCTAATGTTATACCGGCGTCTGGCTGAAGCACAAATTTCTTCCAAAAAAAATTAGTCTATCAATTATGACAGAGTCAAGTCGTAGCAATATTCTGTTCCTTCTGCATTTCAGTAATTTTGGCATTTTGTTTTCCGTAAAAAATGACTCCCATTCCAACATTCCAACACCGACCGAAGCACATATAGCTAATGTTACACCGGCGTCTGCCCGAAGCTCCATATATTTTGTGCCAAAGACTAGGGCCGAATTCATAAGAGTAATCTCTTGGTCCACCATTTTTGGAATAGAATATATGGAGCTTCGGTCAGATGCTTCTGCCGCGGGTGTAGCATTAACTGTCTGTCGTTCGGCCGGTAAGAATGGGAGTCCTTTTTTAGAGAAAACAAAACAAAACATTAAAATTATTGAATTGCAGAAGTAACAAGAATTTTGCTTTCGAATTGAAGATGACTCTTCAACTACTGCGATCCCAGGCACTCCCGCAGGTACTTCCTTTCTCTAATATTTTTGCCTCTGTAACTGTAAAAACTTAACGCTACCCATGGAGTGTTTGAACTCATACAAGTAAAAACAAAGTAACTGCATTCAACCACAGTCGAATGTTGTATTATATATTACTTAATTCTGTTTCTCAACTACTCGCTAGTATGTGTGGTGGATAAGGGTGGTGGTCTTGATTTTTCAAGTGGAATTGAATGAAAGTACTACTCCACCCTCTTCTACTCCCTGTCTATCTCAATTTGAAGGTTTTTTTTTTTTTTTTTGCAATTTGAAGGTTGCATGTGCTTCAAATTAAGGGCTTTGAAATTAGGTATAATTTAGAAATTGTGCAGAATCAGATTGGGTGCTTTTGGCCTTCCACTTTGAAATTCTCTCTTTAGCGCCATACCCATAGGTTTTTAGGCTCACATTTTGTTTGGGTCTTTACTTGTGTAGTGTCACTGCAAGCATGGTTTGTTATTCATGAAAATCTGATTGGTTGTTGAATATGGTGCAAAAACCTAATGTTCCTAACTTAATATGGTGCTGCAGAATTAATGATCACCAACTGCTTGTTAAAATTCCGACCCCTCTCTTCCTTACTTATGTTTGGTGTGCACAAATACATGCTAGGTTGTCCCTTTTTTTTTTATAACTCATGGTGTATGTGCAGCTTACGTCTTATCAAGTAATTTCTACAGACGAATCCCACCGTCCACAAGCCGGAGTCATTAAAAACTAAGACAAAACCTCCTTAGGGACTGGTCCCACAATAGTTGATAGCATTTTATTTGACATAATTTGTGTATACAGTAGGCTGGCTATCAGAGTTTTATTGGAGGTAATCCGTTCTGTTAATGTTCAAAGAAGCAAAAACATTGCCTGGAAAAGTCATCAAACTCAGCTTATCCACATCTCCTGCGGTTGGCCAGTCTCCTGCCAAAACTATTTTCGCAACTTTACTGAGCATGGCTGTGCTCTATAGTTGTAATTAACATGTTGATTGTGCATAAAACATGGCTGGACTTCTTTGAAGCAATATTTCGAAATGGCACTGCTGCTGGCCACAGTTCAACTTTGGTCGTGCCAATATGGCTAAAACTATGCGAGATGCTCTTTGTAACTCATCTCAACTAGAATTTCATAGAACTTATAATTAGCTGATCCATCACCCAGGCAAAGGAGAGATTATCTATTCCCCTCCCCTTTCTGAATGAGAGATTGTCTTCAAGGAATTCTTAGTCACAATCTGATTGCATAATCTGATTACTAAGAAGTAACACCCATGTTCTCAATATATGCAGCCATTGGCATGAATGTCTGCTCAAAGGAATTTTTTACTCTTTTCAGACCAAGGTTGAAGAATATAAGATATCATAGTTTTCCTCGTTAACTGTTTTTGTCATATTGCAAGAAAAAATGGAGCAAAATTGCGGACATAGAGCAAGGGCACCTTGAGCTGCTCTTCAACAGAATCGTGCAATCAGGATGAAGAAAACCGGTTGATCATTGCATTTGCTCAAAAAGCAGCCTATTTCTGATCATGTAGTGCAGTTGTATCAGGGGATCCTTGTGGAACCAAGTCTACTTCCGGAAGATGTTTTATTTCCAAAGGTTCTGCACATTTACGGTTGAATCCACAGCTTGCCCATTTTCGTCAATGATAATGAAAACAACCTCAAATTTACCTAGACTTGAAGAGTGTGGGCTCACATCAAAGTTTCCAAATCTGAATTCGTGATGACTAAAATTCGTGAAGATGCGATTGTCGCATCACGAAGGGCTCATGAGTGGATTCTTGCATAAGCCAAACAGTTTTTTGAAGCTACAATGTGAATGCAAAGTGAAGATAACAATGGTTTCTTCAGGTCATTGTTTTCAGATGGTAATCACAAAGAAGTTTTGTACAAATTTCCTTTTCCCTCTATTATCCACGTTTTCACATTGTACTTACTTTTGGGGTGAGAGTCTAAACTTTTGTTTATTGTGGTGGGACACTTATTTGAAAGTTCTTAAATATGAGGAACCTAATACAAGGCATTGGTGGCTAAACTTAAATGGGATGAAATTGTCTTTTTGTAATCTTCTTACTGCCTTTGACTGAAACATCTCACTTAAATTAATGAGCATCTTATACTAATACGTTTTGTGAAACAACTGAAGTGACAGAACAGCTCCTGAATATTAGTGGAACTTATGTTCCATGGATCCTCCAAAGTATGAAGTCCCCTTGTTGGTCGCTCGATATTAGGATAAGGATATGGGATCCATGTTAGACATGTTTAGTTGGACAATAACTAAGCAAGCATAGATTGTGATTTGAATTCCTCATGAGCTATGCATAGAACTCCTATAATGTGCATGAAGGAGTCTTAGACAACTAGTGAACGTCATTTAATCTGGAAAACGAAAACTATATAAAACGTATTTTAGATATTGTTGCGTGTTACTGTATCCTTGGTATTAAAATTAGATGAATGATGAATCCAATACTTGGACACGTGTGTACCCGAGTCCATGTGAGATTAATTTCGCCACGGCTATAATTGCAACACACCAGGTGGTAACCAAGCAATGGTAAGATAGTATTGCAGTAAGTGTAACATTACTGCACTACTCAACGTTACTATATGCGCAAGTTTTTGTCCACCTGTTGATTGTCTCCAACACAAGTACGAAATTAAAAAGAACTTCTGTTAGTAATTAGACAAAGGAGCAACCCTGCTGATACAAATGTAAAGCTTGTGTTAATGGCAGTAAGTGTACAACTTCACGTTACTAACTAACTGTCACCCGAAGTTTTGGCATAACAGTTCATTGTCTCCAGTAGTATAAAACCAAAATACATCTTTTGAAAAGGATCAACCCTCTTGATGAAAACTTCAAGCCTTGTGATGAGAGTTGCCACGAGTAATTGAACATGTGAAAGTTCAAGTACCCATGAAGATAAAAATCACCAAAATGGAGGAAAGCAAGGAGAAGAGGATGTTACCAAAAGGGTCAATAGTCCCACTCTTGGATGTGACCTGGTTTTCTGCAAAATTATATCACACACCACATATTACACTAGAAAATGACCAAAAACGAAATAAATATCAAACTGCAACTTTGGTACATAGAAAGGAGCACTTACTACACTCTCTAGGATGGCAAATGCACCTCAATCCGACCCCACAGTTTCCATTAGGCTTTTGACACTCATCACAGATATTCGGTACATGGTCCGGAACATCGTAAGAAACTCTTGTACCTAATTCGTATTGTTCTCTGAGTTTTTCAACTACCGATGAATTTCTGTACACTCGATTATAGCGCAAGGTACTCAAATATTTTGGATAGGCTATTGATGAAGGGAAGAAGGTGAGTGTGAGAAGGAGAAGGTAACGAAGGTGGACTAGTTTCTCAAAGGTGTGCATTTTCTCCTTCTCCTTGGCTTGTTTTGATTTTCAACTGTGAAGGGAAGGGTGGTGGCTTGTGTGAGAAGAGGGATGGAAGGATGAAAAGGTAGTAAAGAGAGAATTTGCTTTTTATCCATATATTTAGTTTTCTTATGGTGTATCTTTTAGTGGTACTCAATTGAAGAATTTTACTTTCCATATCTAAAAAAGTTCCCCCCTTTTGAAATTCTCATCCTCCCGTGGACTTCCAATTCCTTGAAACCACTTTTCTCAAAGGAATTTTTATTTCTTGGGTTTTTTTCTCTGCTTTCTGACCTATGAAAGTTGCAGACGCAGCAGACCACCACTACCTCCCACAAGTTACTCACTCCATTTGTCTAAATTATCAGCTTGAAAGTGGAAAAGGCAAAGCAATCTTAGAGATTCTCAACTATCATTTGAGAAAATTCTAAGTGGCAGACAAAGTTGTTGGCATGGGCCTCCAGGCCATGATTGAGGATGATTTACTCTTTTAAATCATCAAGAGTGTTGGATTAGGTGAAGCAAATCAAAAGAAAATTTATTGTCTTTAGTTTGAATTTCTAAATTTGTTGGACAAATGTACAAATATCATGCACAATTTCATAGAACTCGACAATCATCAATGTGAAAAAGTCCAACAACGTAAACCATTCCACCACTCACTTGCAAGGGTCCCAATTAAAACTTTCGCTCCGTTTGAACAGATAATCAAATCTTGCAAGCATTAATCCGGTACGGGTTGTGACATACTGGGAAAGATCAAAGATGTAATGAGAGTTTGATAGTGGGAGGATGGAGAGGGCCGAAAGCAGAGAATATTTCTGGGCTTGGTTTTGGGTCGGTGCGTGAGTTGGGCTTTGAGGCCTTTCATTTTGGCCCATTAAACTGGACGCACGCAAGAGTAGCCTACACAATTTGTTCAACATTTTGGCTCTTTTAGATAAATTGTTTTCTGTTTGTTGAAATTAGTTTCTTTTTTTTTTTTTACTTTTTCTCAACAAAAAAAAAAAAAAAAGTGATGTCAACCAGAGCAATTGTACAAAGAGGCATGATTCTCTATTTAGCTTAGTTAGAAAAAAAGGATTCATACATACATATGCACGCAAGGCACATTGAGGCGCCAGGGTGCCGAGGAGCCTAGACACATTGACGCTCCAGGGTGCCCAGCAGCCTAGACGATGAAACGCAAGGCAAGGCGCGGCGCGGCCCCTCACTGAAGGGAGTTGTGGAAACTAAGTACGATATACTACATCAAGGAACTTTCCATCCAGCTTCTTCAAACAATAACATAACTCCTCCAATAACATCAATAAATTAAGGACTGAGCTTGTTGGCAGTGGAAGGAGGAAATTGAACGGGTGAAAATGATTATTTTACAACATGCCGAACAACATTCGGTTTCGTTCACATTGTAGATTTCGTCAAAACTTCCAACTGTGGTTTTGTTAATTGGATTCCAATAAAAATGGGATCGAAACACAAAAGCAAATTGAAATTGGGTTCTGTACTGATTGGAACCTAAAAAATTCAATCCTTGGTTATTTTGTATTTCGTCACATATTTATTGGTATCCATACTATCCGATTAACATCTCTATTATAAAATAGAAGGGTGTGGGGACAAGTTGTTGGAATTGTCTGGATTTATTTGATCCAATGGTTGAGAGGCATTCTCCTCATTTCATTCTCCCATAGTTTTAAGTTAAATTACACAACTGTCATCTCTTTCTATCCGGGATGCGTAGTGCCGTAGGCACGGGCTACCACTAGTGATTTTATAAACCAATTAAGTATTTCAACGAGATCTACAATACAAATGGAAAGAGAGAAGAAAGAGGAAAAATTAACATCAACCAGGTTTTTGCTAAACCGGAGCGATAACAAGCTTTTTGTCCCGGCTTTTCAGGTTCAAGTCATAACATCAACCCCTCAACAGATTCTCATTCATCGCATAATGGATAAAAGACTGTGATACAAAGCTTATTCATGGTAATATAGCCACTCACCTTCATAGCACCATCAGTACAGATCAGACCATAATTATGCAAGAAAACACTTCTTCCAACTTACCTTAAAACAAGTCACACACACACATTTAAGATAACATTCATTGGGAACTTAACATTGTTTTGAGTAGAAATCCTGGATATTAAGCAGGTGGCTTGGGAAGAACAGCTGCTGGCTTGAGAAGAACAGAAGGGAAATCAAGCACCACAATCTTGTCAATCACGGTTGAAAATGTGCCTGAGAATTCCAGATGTTTTGGGTGGCCAAGAAAAGCAGTGAAGTCTTCCTTGCTTTTGAAGGTCATCAAGAAAGCATGGGTGAAGCCTTGGGTTAGCATCTCATGGCTTTCAATGTCCTGTCCCCTGTTCACAAAGGTACTCTCATCCCTTATCTGGAATGGGTATGTGCTTAAGGCTTGTTTGGAAGATAGTTTTAGCGCTGGTTCGGAAATCCGGTTATCGAAAAATAATTTTAAAAGGAGATGGAAGTTTAAAATGTCCACTAGAAATGATTATCATGGAAAGCACCCTTTGAAGAGATTCAATAATTTGTGTGGCTTTATTTTCAATCTAAATTGAAACAAGGATGAGTAGGGAAAGTCCAAATTCCATTAGATCTATTCAAATAAAATAAATAAAAACTACTAAAGCCCTCACAAATTAAAGATACTTACCACTCAAAGGCCTTGACCTCATCAACTTCAGAAACCATCTTCTCCATCCCTTTCAAAAGCTCTTCCACCCCCACTCCTTCCTTGAACTTAGCCACCACCAAGTGCTTGAACTCAGCCACCTCCAAGTCCTTCAACTCTTCCATTCCCACTCCTCCCCAACTCCCTCACCAAATCCCCTAATTTATAACCATTTCTTTCACTTCCATTATTTGCATGTCAAATTGAACAGTTCCCAGTTCCCATTTTTGAACTGTGTGTGTACCATGTTGTCATCAGTCCCAACTTTTACTAGACAAAAAGCTGCAAATATATAAGGGATGTTTCTACCGGCCAACAAGTTGTGAATCACAATATTTTGGTTTTAGATTTATACTTTTACCAGACAAAAAGCTGCAAATATATAAGGGATGTTTCTACTGGCCAACAAGTTGTGAATCACAATATTTTGGTTTTAGATTTATTAAAAAAAGTTTGCATTCGTTAATTTTACGCTAAATTTTATTGTATTCATCTTGATGAGAGGAATAAAAAAAGTAAAAAATTATGACTTTTACACAAATATTTTTACAAATTCCAAGAAAAAGTCAAAAAAATTAATTTTTTGAGCTTTTCTTTGGATATTTTTCAAAATACTTGTGAAAAAATCATAATTTTTTATTTTCCCGATTCCTCTTGTCGAAACGAACTAATATAAGATAAAATTTTAGTGTAAAACTAACAAACATAAAAGTAATTTGAATAAGAACAAAACTAAAAATTATTAGTACATCTACAACTTATTGATTAGTAAAAACATTGGTCCGTAAAAACACTCAATATTTCGAATAGGTACAATAGGTACAACTACAAATAGGTAGAACAGCACTAGGACAGCCCACGAGTCTGCCAATTCATCGGCCCACCACACGGGCTTTGAACCTGTCCAAGCTTGAGTAATTATTCTATGGTCTTCGGACACTGCCATATAGTGCCTTAATACATTTAATCTATCACATATTTTCATCAGCCTCCGCACTAAGTGACGCATTTTCATAGAGTTTATACACTTATACTGAGGTCCACAGAAATATGTAGTGAATAAAGGTGTTGAGTTTTCACGTGGTGGGATGCTGCGAAGTAGTAGCCTACAAAGCGGTGCAGAGTGGCCAATCCAGTCGTTTATCTCGACAATCGACGGCTCTAATCTTAACAAAGCAATGGATGGTTCAGATTTATATGTGCTCAGATTCAATTCAAATCGTCTATGCTGAGATGAACAGCCAGATCAACCGCTCAATGGAATACAGTAGTATTTTTTTTTTAATTGACCCCACTGTCCTGTTGCGTATGACCTTTTTTCTCATTTCACACGTATGGGGTCCTTGTCTTATAGCCATGCTTTGTTGGTGTCTGCCCTTATTTCTTTCCAAGGGCACTTTCATTGCATCAAAGACCCCTCTTTTTAAAGTTTGGAATGAATTGGAGGGAACTTTTCTCTTTCTTTTTGCTGGATTTTCCCCCTCTGTGCTTCCCATGTGCTCCTGTCCTGACTTGCTTTTGAAGTTATTATATGGAAGGACATTCCATCATCACATATCTTTAAGGAATCTTAATTGGTTGATATTTCTCTCTCAACGAAGAAACCATTAGGAAAATTACAGAGTGGGTGAGCCTTTTTTGTTTGTTTTTTTCCTTTTCCTAGGAACACTAAAATAAAAACTGAAAAAAAGTAAGATTTGAGGTATAACCTAATCTACGTAATTCACGTTCGAGTGCATGAACGAGAGCGCAAGTGCAACCATGAAAGTGTCTTTGAATCCACATCTCACATTACTAAAATTCGCGAAAACGAGAATTGAAAGTACAAACATAACGCAAAAATTGAGACCGAGAGCACAAAGTATTTTACAGGATTGACTAAGGATATAAACCGTACAACTAAAGCCCTAGCATTCCTGTGCAATTGAGGTTAACAATACCATTAGGACCGGTATTAGTGATAGACATCTGATAAGCAGGATTGTCATGAAGCCTTTGATATGAGTTTGACTATTACTCGCGTGTTACCGATTTCAATTGGACCCTCTGCCAGTGAAGATTGGATTGTTTTTACTATAGGTGACCATGGTTCGGATTGGTTTGGTTTCATACTAAACCAAGAACCAAACCAATACATTTAAATGCGGTTTGGTTTCGGTTTTAAACCACGATTTACTTTGAACTAAGCTATTGTCTTCAAAAATATTTAAAGTACTTAACATTATGAAGATAAATTAAAAAAATACATATATTTAAACCAATTCCATCAAATTATTAAAACACACTAATATCAACTAACTAATTAAGAGAAGGATATCAAAAATTATTTCAAGTCTTAAACTAAGAAAATAAAATGCTAGTAAGTCACTAAAATGAACCAATTAAGAATACCAAACTACTAAACATCTTAAGATAGTTTAACCAAATAAAAGACCAAAAATAAATTTTAAAACTATTGAATTGAAATGAAATGAGGTAGCAAAAGGACAATAGTAGTAGCATGGTAGAAACCAACTTGTGATATCTATATCAAGGTTCATATCATTATCTTGGCAGTGAAAGAAAATTAAACATTGCAGTGGATTTAATGAGATCAATAAATTAAGAAAGTAGTTGACTAAAAGCTCCCATATTTATTGGGTGAATTATAATTAATTTATATATATATATATATATATGTATTATACGGTTCGGATCGGTTTGGAACCATAACCGTAAACGTGAATTCACAAACCAAACCATATAACGCGGTTTCTAATTTTTTTAAGCCATAACCAAACCATACTACTAAAAACCCAAACCAAACCTTCAAGTTTGGATTGGTTTGGATTGGATTCGCGATTTGACGGATTTTTTGCTCACCCCTAGTTTTTACTGAATCAGTATTAAACAAGTTAAAATAACAGCACACTTCATTTAAAAAAAAAAAAGAGAGTAAACCAATCACATCTTTTGCATTTTAGGTAACAAAATACTAATTATGCTCGTATAATTAATTTTCTCTTAATTAATGGGCTCAATATGATTAATCATTTTATTCGACGAATACTTTAACAAATATTAGTACACAACTTTTAGGGGCTTCTCTTTAGCAAATTTTTGGGGACTTTGGAGCCTCAGGGTGCCTTTGCTTGTGGTCGTTGCTATCCATACCTCTTTCTCTGAAGAATTATAGAGCCCTCGGATTTTTAAAATTTGGGTGTGTTCTATTAACTAAAATAACTATTTATTTTTTGAATTAAAAGTGATTTATTAATATAAGAGAATGATCTGTCTCATAAAATAAAAAATAAATACTTAAAAAATAAAAATCTTAGCGAAACGGGACCTTAGTTGCCTACCATATTAGTGTTTTCTTTACCGGTAGATCTATTCAAAAGCCAGAAATAGTCCCCAACGGGATTAAAGTCACTGATGTGTGCCATGTGTTTGGTCTGTTTTTTTGGCTAAGTGATTGTGTTTGGTCTGTGTTTTTTTTTTTTTTTGGCTTAATCTTGCTTGGATGTCAGTACTAGTTGTGGACTGGAAATCTCTTGCTAGCATTGTTGAATGTCTAAAAAAATTTCCCTGAGATGAATGATAATTGCTGGAAAATTGGGCATTAAGTCATTTGGCCCAATATAATTAATGACCTTTTTTTTTTATACGGCTTGGTGGAAGCCCCAAAGGTTAATAAGGGCATTGGGCCTTGCGGCCTGCTATGAAACTTGCAAAATTAGGAGATTAACAGTCCAAAATATTTAAGGAAATGAGAAAAAATAGCCCAGAAAAATGAATACGGCCCAAAAAAGAATAGGCCCACTGAAACAGCCCAACCTGCAGATCCGATCAAACCCACCTAACCACAAACCCGTCCGAACCTGACCAGAAGTTCGGTTAGTTGCGGGTGGATATTTCACCAATCCGACAAATGTCGGGTCGGGTCCAACCAACCCGAACCTGACCAAACTCATTCGATGGACAGCCCTAATGTCTGGTAGGGTCCTCTACCAATAAGGGTATGTTGTGATGGGACAATAATCACTGGCTGGCGGAAGTGATGACGGACCACCATACATGCACTTCTATTTTGTTAAACAAAAAAAACTAAGGGCATGTACACCAACCTAGATATACCTGCACTTTTAGCAACTTTGGCTAGGAAAGGCACAAAAGTGAGCTTGCACCAGCCTAGTAAACAACCGTGTATTTTACATTTGTGGAGAAACCTTTCCAAATTTACCGAGGTACTGTTCATCGGTACCCAATTTTTTATTCCTTTTCCTCCTCTCTCCGCAACAAAGAACGCCTCTGGCACGAACGATCTTGACAGCGAAGATTTGGGTCCAGCGGCGACAGCGGAGGTCTGCAATGGAGGTTTTCAATGAAGAAAGGCTAGGGTCCGGCAACGATGGTGATCTCGATCCCAACGGCGACTCGATCTTGTCGGTGATCTCAACCTCACCGGGTGACCTCAATCTTGACGGCGATCTCAACCTCCCCAGGCGACCTCCATCTTGACAGCAACCTCAACCTCGATCTCACCCGACGACCACGGAGGCGTTCAAATGTGCAATATACATGCTATGTACAATACATGTTCGTATTTATATTTATACACACACACACAAATATATATATATATATATATGTATGTATGTATGTATGTATGTATGTATGTATGTAAATATATACTGCAATTTTATTTTATTTTCTATAATTTAATGGATAAAGAGAAAATTATGAAGAGACTGTTGTGGCGTGGAAGAAAAAATGGATAGGTAAAGTAGAAATTATAGCCTTTTTAGTAGGTATTTTACCTAGAGAATATATTCTTTATACCGCCGGTGTAAATATTTATTTCCGCCAAATCAATTGCATTGCGTCACGTCACCATGTTTTATTAATTAAGACCACTGTTTTAACACGTGTCACAATGCAATTGATTTTGAAAAAACAAATATTTACACCAGCAGTGTAAAGAATTTATTCTCTTTTATCTATGCTTGGTGAACATGTTCATCACGATCTGTAAAAGTGCAATTTTAGCTATTTTGACTAGGAAGGGCACAAAATTGCTCTGCACCAGGCTCAGTAAAAAGCAATGTAAAATACCTCTGAAAAAAAACCTCGCTACCTATACCGAGAAACTGTTCATCGGTTCCCAATTTTTTATTCTGTTTTCTCTCTCCAACGAAGAAAGGAAGAAAGGCTGGTTCTCTTGCGTGAACGATCGACTTCGATCGTGAAATCAATCGACTGCAATGGAGGTCCGGCGATATGGGTTTCTCTCTCTATTGTTCGCCGGCGTCGATCTGGGTCCGGCGAAGAAACGAAGAAAGGCGGGGTCTGGCGATTTGGGTTCTCTCCAACGAAGAAACGAAGAAAAACTAGATTTCTTTATCCAACGATCCGATTCTCTAGCACCCCCAGGTTCGATTTGTTGCTATAATTAGACTCACTTGATATATAAAGGCTTTAGCCCTCAACCAAATTCCATTTTCCTCAAGTTTTTCTTTTTTCCTCTGCATATAGAAATATTATTGCAGTATATGTATAGTCTAATTAATGGTGAACAGTAGTTGTAGAGTTCTCAATTTGATGGACGGCGACTGCACGTGAGTTCCGGTCGACAGTGGTATGGTTCAATGGGATTGCAAATGGGTTTTGCTTAAAACAACCTGTACATTATATACATACATATATATTTGTATTTTTTGAGTAGTATTTTTTATTATTTAATAGAGATAGAGAAGAGGATAGAGAGGATTTGTGTGAAGTTGATAGAGATTTGAGTAGGTAAAATGAATAAAATACCTATTGATTGGTGTATATGCTCTAAACAACCAAGGTAAGAAGTACTGTGGCAATTGCGACTGGCATTGTCATGTCTGCTATGCTCCCTGTGAAATACAGTAGAAAGCAAGTCTTGGCGTGTAGAATAGCCAAGAACCAAGACAACAAGCTACTCCTAAGGATATGGCTACAGTTTTCAAGTGTTGACTCTGGAGCCAATACCTAGCATTTTGAAAGGTCAAAAGAGAAAGGAAAACTCTACTGTACGTCTCCGAATTTGTGTCAAGAACTCCCCCAAGCGGCAGAGCTAAGATTCAGATTCTAGGGAAGAACCGCACCATATTCCTAAACAACATTTTTTTTTTTACAAAATGAGTTGTTCAGAACATTTTTATAGAACTCGAAATGTGTCCTCAAAGACATATGTAGGCGGGTATGGACATGAGATAGGTCCCTTCCTCAATAAATTTGTTGGGCAATCAAAAAAAATGTACGTACTCATAGCAGCTCTGGTGACAACCCTCTCCACTGTTAGCAAATGTTATGATGAAGCATTTAGTTAATTATTTACCCCATTCCGCTTTCTCCAAAAACCTTCTTTTTCAAAAAAAAGGTAATTTCAAATTCAAATATAACGAAAATGAAAAATAATTTTTCAATTTTTTTTGCATCGTTTAAAAGATCTCAATGAGATCTATCAAACAAGATCCATATTGGTAAAAAAATTATTTGCGTAAACACATAATTTTGGAGCTTAAAATTACCTTTCTTTTCTTAAACTTCATTTTTTTAAAATCTGGAGCGGCTAGCTTGTTCGGTGGACAAGTCTGGATTAAGGGGCTTTTTGGCTAGTCAATTGTTTTTTTTTTTTTTCTTATTTAAATTTTTTTGCATTTGTTAATTTTTTTGAATTTTAAAAAAATTGTGATCGAAACTCAAATATTTTTGAATAAAGATAAAAATAAGTCAATAAGCTAATTTTTTCGTCTTTATTAAAAAAAATTATGGAGAGGCCAATTCACTCAGTCGTGCCCAAGAATGGTAAAAAGGCTACGGAGTATAATAGTAGAAAACATTGTATTTTTACTTTTTTTTGGATAAAAAATAAATACTGCAAATAGAGTTAATCTACATATTTATATGCATTTTTTTTGCTCTCATAAAAAAAGGGAAAACGACGGCCAAGAATGTGTTTTGATAATTAATACTCGTCAATGACATTTTGTTCATTAACAAATGTTCTTAGCATATCTTTAAAAGGTATTAATTATCAAAACACTTTCTGAGCCGTCATTTTCCCATAAAAAAAATGTAGGACTATCAAATTATACTCCGTGTATGTATTAAGGCGTCATGCATTGGGGCCAATATGCAGGCCAATTC
>BPLS01000386.1:255782-324654 GCA_019656275.1 Rhododendron kiyosumense | reverse complement strand
GGAGCTAATTTTTTACAGGGCCCCATAATATATTATTTTAAAATTTATGGACATTTTTCTGTATTTTTTTGGGAACCGGAGCTAATTTTTTACAGGGCCCCATAATATATTATTTTAAAATTTATGGACATTTTTCTGTATTTTTTTGGGAACCGGGGTGGGCTATACAAAGAATGTAGTGGATGGTGTAGTGGTTGGATGTAGTGTACCTAGACTTATTGTACTATTAAACAGCCGCTTTACAAAATCATCACCCGTGTAGCTAAACACTTAATTATAGTACTCTCTACTATTACAAAGAAAGATTGCAAAATTGGACTTAGTTTTTTTTCCACTTTCATATGCAAATTTGCCTTTTTGTTTGTTCACTACTACTCTCTCCGTTCCTTTTTTAGAGTCCCGTATTTCATTTTGGGATGTCCCTCAATAAGTGTTTATTTTGTAAAGTTAATGGTTAAAAGTTGGTGCATTGTCTCTTTTATCCCTAAAAGTAGATTCCATTTTGAAAAGTTAGTGAGTAAAAGTGTAATGATGATGGGTAAGTAGGAAAAATAGAGGAAAAAATTGATGTGAAAGATATAATGATGATGTCTTTTTAATAAGTTAGAATTACGAAACAGAACACTTAAAAAGGGACGGAGGGAGTACAAATTTTAATAGAAGAATAATATTGCAAATTTACATAAATGAGGACAAAAAGATGTAATTGCTTGTGTGTTACGAAAGAGCTAAGCGACTTAGAGCCTGCCTTGACTTTTCAGGAGCCTAAAGCGAAAATTAAATATTGGGCTTTTTTCGCTAGAGAGATTATTATGAAGGATACCAAAATAAGAGGGGCCCATAAAATTTGAATTTTTTTGAAACTTAAAGCGGCCGCCTCTTCGGCTTTAGTTCAAGGCCGGCTTTGAAGCGACTCAATGATGATGACATGGCACAGGATACAGATAGAGGAGGCCAAGTAAAAGAAAATGAGTTAGCCTCTTCACAATATTGTTACGTACATGTCTAAAAAAATATACTAAACAATATGGTTACGGACATAGAATTCAGATAAGAGCCTAAACATTTGTATCCAAAACCGTTGTTACACACATCTGTATCCAAATTTATACCAGGATGCGTGCAAGTGTAATGGTGTTTTATATGAAGTACGATCGCAAGATTCACGACGCGGCGGCGCGGCCTAAACAAAGGAATTTAAATGAGGTAAGCCGCACCTATTTAAACAAAGCCCCGCACGTTTATTAAACAAGACTATCAGATGATTGTAATGCTACTACTGTAACTGCACTACGTCAAAAACCCTTGTGAACCCTTGTGAACAAAAAACATGCCTACCTACCACTTTATTACGATATAAACTTCACTGTAAAAGAAGGATTGTACCCCACATTATCCATTATCCATTATCCACCCATTTGGAACCTAGCCCATTCGAAGATTTTATACCCATTTCCTTTCGTCTTCAGGCACCCTGGTCTTCTGCCACCAGAGGGTCCTCTGTACCCAAAACTTGCAGCCGCGGGATCATGTTTTGAGAATCATGATCATGCGGCTGAAACTCAGTTGATACACGGGTACACCAAATTTGGATACAGAGGATCTTGAGTGGTCTTCTGTGCCTTCGGGCCTCACCAGTTTCCCACTTTCCATTTTCCAAACAGAAATCAGTGGGAAAGCAACACACTGCTGTCCTTCAAAAGGAAATTGTTGAAGTTTCACACACCAAAATGTGGAAATTGTTGACTGCTTACTTCACAGGAAATATTAGGTAAGCCGAAAACCAATCCACTGAAGTACGTACACGGCAATAGCAACTACACCCTTTTTTTTTTGATCCGCAATAGCAACTACACCTACTATAATAAACAAATATTGGGACACATCCCGCTCCTATTTTAGAACCATAAAAGGGGTGGGGGGAAATCCTGGAAAACCAAACCGTGAATGAAACCGTACCAAAGTGGTGACTTGGTTTGGCTTCTATAGGTAAACGGTTTGTTCCAATTTAAGCAGTCAACAATTAATGAAGCACTTAATTTTTCATAGGTAGTTTATACATTAAAAAATATGGTAAAAAAATTAAGTGCTCCAACTTTTAATCCGTTTGAACCGGAAAGAAGATCTTATTTCTATGATCATTTTATCCTAAAAGGTCATCATTAATTTTTGAATCTAGAACTCTCGTTAATTAGTCCTAAGAAAGTAGTAGAACCAAATATCTCTTAGGGCTAACTAACGAGAGCACTTAAAAATAATTATGGTGCTTTAGGATAAAATAATCAGAAAAATAAGATCTTTGCACTAATTTAAACGGATTGAAAATTATAGTACTTAATTTTTTCTTTTTTACAGATCATGTGACATGCACATGCCCTTTGACGATTTTTTCAATCCCAGACTAATGGCAGGCCTTATGTGTTAAGAATTGAAAGATAAAGGGGATAGGTAGTAGTGTTCTATAGTAAAAGGGAGTAAAGTGAAAAACGTGTATAGATAAAGGGAGCAACAAGTAATTAACCCTTTTGTAAAGTGTTCGATTAAAATATTGCTTAAGTGTTTCTTTGAAGTTGTTTGCGGAAGGTGGACCAAATTTTACATATATATTGATTATTATATGTTGAATGATTTTGCCATATAGATATGAAGCGATATTTTAGAAGTGTAGAATCATCTTCAACTCCGACAAGTAACAATGATCCTCCGAAACAAAGCCATTTAGAAGTTGATTTGCCTGATCTTCCTTCGGACCCAGGATTGCAACCTCCAATTACAGATTATAAGCCTAATATCCGAGAGCAGGTTCGTAGGGCATACCTACTTAAAGGCCCTTGTCAACCTCGACATCACAAGTTCCCTCAAAGAGATTTTTCAGGATCACTGAGAAGATTTACCCCTCCTTGGTTTAAAGATGGTGAGAGTTGGATGGAGTATAGCATATCCCAAGATGCCATATTTTGCCTTTGTTGCTATCTTTTCAAACCTGAAACAGGAGACCAAGGGGGTGGTGATTCTTTTGTTGGTCAAGGTTTCAAGAATTGGAAAAAGATGGACAGAGAAAAAATGAAGGGGGCATTAATAGTGCTCATAATCGGACATCGAAAAAATGCCTAGACTTACTGAATTAGAAGCAACATATTGAAACTATCATTACCAAGCAATCTGATGAAGCCAAGAGGGATTATAGAGTACAGTTGACAGCGTCAATCAATTGCATTAAGTTTCATTTGTGAAAAGGGCTTCCTTTTTGTGGGCATGATGGGCATGATGAATCTGAGCTTTCAAGCAATCAAGGAAACTTTTCTTGAGCTTTTGAAGTTTCTTGCAGAGCATAATGAGGTTGTAAGGGCTGCTGCATTTACAAATGCTCCAAAAAATCTTAAGTTGACATCTCCGGATATTCAAAAGGATATTTGCAATGCCATTGAATGCAATCATTATAGAACTTGGTGATGGACTATTCTCAATTTTGCTTGATGAATCTAGAGATGTCTCAATGAAGGAGCAAATGGCGGTTGCTTTGAGATACATTGATAAAAGAGGTAATGTGATTGAACGCTTTTGGGCATTCAGCATGTTACTAGCACTAGTGCTCTTTCACTTAAGAATGCGATTTTAGACTTATTTGTCACACGACTTAAAGCATCTCTAGGCTACGTGGCCAAGGTTATGATGGGGCTAGTAATGTGTGAGGAGAGTTCAATGGACTAAAGACACTTATTTTGAATGAGAATGGAAGTGCATATTATGTTCATTGTTTTGCACACCAACTTCAATTAGCTCTTGTTGCCGCAGCAAAGAATCACATTCATATTTTCAATCTCTTTACTTTGATTTCCAACATTGTTAATGTTGTTGGAGCCTCATGCATGCAAGCGTTGTGATACTTTTCGAGATAAAAGAGCTGAGTGGATTATTGAAGCCCTTAGTCATGGGACTTTGCTTAGCTTGCTTCACATGTTTTCAACGGTAATTGATGTACTTGATGTAATAGTTCAAGATGGAAATTCCGAGCAAAAATCAGATGCATTTCGTCTATTTAAAGGAGATACAATCTTTTGAGTTTGTATATAGTCTTCATTTGATGAGCTCCATCTTGGGGATTACAAGTGAGTTGTCACATCTTGGGGATTACAAGTGAGTTGTCACAAGCATTGCAAAAAAAGGATCGAGACATTGTAAATGCCATGAGATTGGTTCAAGTATCCAAGGATCGACTCCAATTGATGAGGGATAATTGATGAGGGATAGTGGGTGGGATTCCTTAATGGAAGAAGTTTCCACTTTTTGTGATGCAAATTCAATTGATGTTCCTAACATGGATGGCACATATATTTGTCAAGGAAGATCAAGGTGTAGAGCTCAAGCAACGACAAATTTGCATCAATATCGTTTTGAGTTACTCAATACTGTTGTAGATAGGCAACTTCAAGAGCAAAATAGTCGCTTTAATGAGGTAAATACAGAATTACTTCTTTGTGCTGCATGTCTACATCCATCTGATTCATTTGCAAGTTTCGATGAGAAAAGATTGGTTCGGCTAGCGGAGTTTTATCCAAAGGACTTCTCAAATGTCGAGCTTTGGGAACTTCCGAATCAACTAGAGAATTTCATCAAGGATGTGCATTCTAGTGAGGAGTTTTCGGATTTGAAAAGAATTAGTGACCTTGCGCAAAAGATGGTTGAGACCCGAAGAGATATGACATATTCCTTGGTTTATAGGCTTCTTACTTTGGCCCTTATTTTACCAGTTGCTATTGCCACAGTAGAAAAAGCATTTTCCGCTATGAAGATTGTAAAGAGTAGACTTCGAAATCGTATGTGTAATCAATGGATGCATGATAATTTGGTTGTGTATATAGAGAAAGATATCTTTGAAACCATTACAAACGAGGCTATCATGCATCATTTCCAAAGTATAAAAAATCGTCGAGGTCAATTGTGAATCGAAGTTGTATTTTGTTATTAATATATATCTACTTTTTGATTAACTTGTTAATTTGATTATTCCTTTCAAATAACAACTAGAAAAAGTGAATCATACATAATTCAAATTTTTTACCCCATTTATCGAAAATCCTAGCTCCGCCCCTAACTACACCTACTAGTAAACAAATATTGGGACACGTCCCGCTCCTATTTAAGAACCATAAAAGGAGTGGGGGGGAAATCCTAGAAAACCAAACCGAAAATGAAACCAGACCAAAGTGGTGATTTGGTTTGGCTTCTAGAAGTAAACGGTTTGTTCCAATTTGATTAGTAGCCAAACTGGAAAAAAATCAGTACAGTCTGGTTCGCCACTATCAAATCCGGAAAAAAATCAGTACAGTCTGGTTCGCCACTATCAAATCCGGAATAAAACAGACCCAATTTATCTATACGGATAACGGACAATAGTAAAACATACAAGATAGGTTTCTATTCTGTGTATTCTTTAACGTTCTACGGATTTTCTTGATTTTGTTTCACATTTGCTACTGTCTTTTCTTTTCTAATGTTGTTTTTGGAGGCAAACTCTACAACCCTTTAATTGTTTTAGGCATTTGCTACTGTTGGTTGGCAATAATGTTTTGCTATTGTTGCTATATTTTCTCTGAGAGAGCATCTGCTATTGACAGCTACATTTATTGCTGTTTTTCTGCTAGCTCAACAGAAACAAATGAGTTATTTATAAAATGCAGAACCTTTTGATTGAGCAGCGCTGCAGCATAAGTAACAAAGCAACCGAATAATATTCAGTTTGGTTTGTAAAATGTCCAGTTTGATTTGAAAAAATGCCTAAAGTGGCCCAAACCAAACCGTCTAAACCCCTACATAAAAGAGAGGGTATATTATTAGAACAGCGAACTACATCAGTTATTCCTCATTGTAACCGTGATAACCATCTGCCTTCGTTTATTATTTTCACAAAAATATCGTTTTCATTGATTGTTGCTAATTCCCAAGTTTTTTTGCGTAATCAGACAAACAAACTAAGCATGTATTACATCATCCAAAACGAAGGCTGCCCAAACAGGACTAGTACCACACAGTTGAAAAACTATTGATATCCCACTATATTTCTCCATAAGCAATGTCCCACCAATAAAAAGGAAAGAGCCTCTTTGCTCCCCGTTTTTTTTTTTTCCCGTGCATGTGGTGTAAGTGAACAAATGTAGGGAAGAGATGAAACATATGAATTGCAGAACAATATTGAAGCCCTAAAATTTTACAGCACAAAGACAGAAAGCACTAACCAGATATTAACACTGACAAATACAGGCTTGGATGATGGCATACCACAGAATAGTCCTTGGAGCCAAGTCAATGCTGCATCTACTCCACAAAGCTAATATTCCCAGACATTCTGAGCCGGGATATTCGTTTTCGATGTCCACGACCCTGTTTATGTTGTTCCCATTCATGTGCCCCTCTAAGGACTCGATCCCCACAAGCCTTTTAGAGAACAAAGTATAGGCATCGTAATGTCAAAACGATGGTTCAGTTAACAGCATTTTCGCAGACACTGACCCAACACAATACAAAACCAAAAACAGTAGCAGTACTAAAATGGGAAAACGGACTGTGTACAGATTATGGCTCACCTTGCATACATATTGAGTCCACAAGTCCCTTAGGCTTAATTTCAATCCTCCAGTACCAGTCCTGACCTCAGGATCAGGGAGTGAGCTTTCATCTTCTTTAAGCAAAGACGATACTATTCTAACAGCGGGTTGAACTACATTTGCTGCCCAGGAATCATCATTAGCGCCTAAAACATGGAATGTTTAATCCACTTTAGACTAACACCCGAAAGAGAGAGATTCTAATGCGACAGCCACCAAAATGCACTGACTTGGAAGAAATTGAACTTACACATACATAAGAAGGATTCAGTTGCATCAACATAATGTATGTTCCAACCAAACAGCGTTTGCAGTTGTTTAAGCCTCCTTTTCTGCAGGGAAAAAAAGGAAGAAGAAAGAAAGAAAGAAAGAAGAGAAGAGAAGAGAAGAGAAGAGAAGAGAAGTTACTAATGGAAAGATTCTAAGCATATACAGCAAAAGTTACCAAATGTCTCCATCATTATAAACTCAAGTCATTCAATTATAACAATGAGATTACATGAATAGCTACACACCATGTTTTTTAAGTTGATTGAGCCTCCTTTTTCTAAGAAATATTATAACTTCAAGTAGTGAACTTTGACCTGGATGTACAGACAGTCGGTCAGACACTAAGTCGCCCATTGCAGCTTTGAATTGGTCAAAACGTAACTTAATCTAATTCTTGGAAATTTTGGAATCCCATCTCTAGGTAATTCGGAAAACTGCAATTCACAATTCTAACACTTTTCATTAACCAGTTCTTTCACAAGAATAACAATAAATCATCAAATGTTTTGCAAAAGCCCTCTTGTAAATCCTCGCAACGATTACGATTTGATATCATCACTCCAAAAAAAATGAATAAGTAAACCTTGAGAAGCACATCTACTCTATGGCTATATCACTTATAATGGCATGCTCGACGGCCGAACAATCAATCTCCAACGATAAATCTAATTCTATTTGCATTTCATCTAACAAAATCAAGCACAATCAATGACCTCACAAGATTCACAAACTCAGCCTAAAATTTGTGATAGGCTGAAAATTTTACATGCCTGTAAGCTCTGACTTCTTCCTTTCCTTATCCCAACTAAATTTTACATACCAGTCAGGGAACAATTGTAACCGACCGTTTTCGGGGATTGTTAACACTCGATCTTGCTCTAGATGAAGGATAGCCTATCCAAACAAGAAGGCGATTACATCGAAACGACCAGCAAAAGGTTTAGTCTTCTCTCTACCTCATCGTGGGGTAAATTTATTTCCTTGGCAACCCTATTTTGCATGAAACTTGGCAAGTATATATAAGTAGAGAGTGGGAAGCTACTTCATATCGTCTTAAACCTTCTGCCATCGTCTCACGCTCCACCTACATATACTTGCCAAGTTTCATGCAAAATCGGGTTGCCAAGGAAATAAATTTACCCCACGATAAGGTAGAGAGAAGACTAAACCTTTTGCTAGTTGTTTCAATGTAATCGCCTTCTTGTTAGGATAGGTTATCCTTCATTCAAAGCAAGAACAAGTGTTAACAATCTGTGAAAATGCTCGGTTACAATAGTTCCCTAACTGGTATGTAAAATTTAGTAGTTTTTAGTTGGGATCGTCCATAAATTTTAGTGAATCAAGAAATGAAGGAGTCAAAGCTTGCAGGCATGTAAAATTTTCAACCTATCACAAATTTCAGTTAATTTTTGGCTGAGTTTGTGAATCTTGTGAGGTCATTGATTGTGCTTGATTTTGTTAGATGAAATGCGAATAGAATTAGAGTTATCATTGAAGATAGATTGTTCGGCCGTCTAGCATGTCACTATTAGTGATTATAGCTGCAGAGTAGATGTGCTTCTCAAGGTCTACTTGTTCAATTTTCTAGGTGATTAGGGCAATAGTCTTGTTGACCGTTTTGTGTTGTCTTGAGGCATCAAATTGCACTTCTTTCTTTTTAAATTATCTGCATGTGTGGTCAAGTTGAAGTGTGAGATTTATTGTGTTATTATTTCAGAGCAATGTGTAAGGCCAGACAAATTTTAAGGCTCAAATGGAGCAATGCGTGTTAGTCTAATGTTACATTTATATAACTTGTATAAGAAAGACAAGATGTTGCTTTTCCTATGCCTTGTTTAGAAAGACGAGATGGTTCGTTTGGTGAAAGGTTACCACCTATTGTGGGAGTTTTTCCAATGATTTAAGGAGGCCTCTGTGAGGTTGCTACTGCAATAGGAGATTGATTTTTCAATTGGGTTGAGTTCGAGTGACCGTCGTAGTGAATACCTATTATTGAGAGTGGAGGACTTGTTGGGTTAACTTGGGTGTATGAGTCATGTTTTCAAAGTTGGAGTGATATCAAATCAAAATCGTTGTGAGAATTTAGGGGAGGGCACTAGCGAAACATTTGATTCTTGTGAAAGAACCGGTTAATGACAAGTGTTAGAATTGTGAATTGCAGTTTTCTGAATTAGCTTGTAGTTGCAAGAGCTGGGATTCCAAAATTTCCAAGAATTAGATTAAGTTAGCAACTGGAACCATTGGTTGCATGGACAACTTAAGTCATTTGGGGCTATAAAGAATAGTTAGCTCATATAAGACATAGGCAAAAGCCCAAAATAAATGGAAAACTCGAACAATTCTTTAAAAAGCAACTAATGCCCATAGAGGAATAGAACTCCCTCCATCCCATTTCAAGTGTCCATGTTTCTATTTTGGGATGTCCCAAAATAAGTGTCCACTTTCTAAAAATAACCATCAAAACATGCCAAAATTTCAATTTTACTTCTAAAAAGTACCATTCCTTCCTAATTGATTTGACATTTTTTTGATATTTGTGTGATTTTTGGATTAACAATATCTTAAAATTTATAATATTTTTCATGATTTTGAAGATTTTTTATAATAAAATTAATTGAGATCTATCAAACAAAATCCATATTACATATTTTTTGAGATCCATATGGAAAGATATAAGCAATTTAAATACATATAATTAACTTCACAAATTTTAAGGTTTAATTTTGGAAATTTAGAGAAAAAATTTTGACTTCTTGAAAAGCTCAATTACCCGTAGAGGACATTTAAATTGGGATGGAGGAGTAGCATATAGAGATACATAATTACGTACTATGAAGAACACAAATGCACAAGAAGGATTTGAAGGCTCCATCAGTAGATCAGTACTAAGCGACTTATTCTTATTGTCACGATAACTGGCTGTATCGCCACAAAATAACAAAGAAAATTGGTAAATGCATGGTGAGAGGAAGATGAAAGTCTGACTTGTGAGAATTTAGGAACAAACAATTAGTTGATGAACAGTTCCATTGAAAGATCAGAATGCTTATGCCACTACATGAGTCATGACGGAACATGACTGAACAACACTGAGAACCTAGTTGGCAGCCCTTTAGTTAAAAATAGGTCCACTTAAAGGTACACAATTTACATGGCAGTTTCACATACAAGCCCTCCCTACTGACTATTTTCAGACTACTCTAAAATGATGAAGCACTACATTGAGAATTGAGATGGCCACCATTTTCCCAAGTTAGTATCTCCATTTAAAAACTCATGAATTTCTATCTGCAAAGGGTAACTTAAATGATGAATGATTCGGTTTGAATTCGAGAAACATCTAAATGAAGCTACACAAGATTAACATGCTTACTTGACGGCGAACAAGTCTTCGGGTATTTACTTTTACTTTGTCAATAGCCTCTTTTACAAGAAGTTTAAGCTGCATCTCATTGGTGGAATTCAGGAAAGTAGCCAATTTATCTTTCAATATTTTATCATGCTTGTTTGTTGGCATCTGGAGGTGGGAAGCCTCGGGCAAAGCATTCTCTTTACCACTCTGGCAGTCAGAGAGGTAAACTCTAAGAAAATCCTCAAATTCCCGAACACCAATAGCCTGTCGTAACCCTCGAGTATAATCCGCATCCAAGCAGTAAATGTCATAAACTTCACCGAGCAAACCAGCATCAACCATGCAATCTACCCTCCTTTCCACATACTCATCCAATACAGTGAGAGATGCATCCACACAAATAAAACAGCAATTATATCTGAAATTATCAGCTCGACCCCAGTTCTGCCCTGCCACGTGAAATAATTAGAACATTATGAAAAAGCATGTGGACCATCTTGACGTATTCTGATCTGATGGTCTCAATTGGTAGGGGTTCTATTAGGACTTCAACTTCAAAAAGAAATTAAACATAACAAAGACAGGCAACAGTAACGAGAAACCTTTTTCCCCTTTTCTTGTCAAGGTAATGCAAGACGTCTGTTAATACTAGAGGTGGCAATTTGTACTCAGTTTCATGAACCCAAGGTACCCACCCAAACCCGTCCATTTATAACCAGCCCAAACCCACCCATATCCAAATATGGTTTCCAATTGGGTCAACTTAATAAACCCGTTGATGTATGGGTTTAGATGGGTGGGTAATGGGTCAAACTTAATAAACACGTCCACTCTTTTATAGGGACTTCCGCCGCCGGCGAACAAAGGCCTGAAGAAGGAAATCCTCAATTTTCGCCGAAGCTTTACTTACACCGTCGAATTCGGCAGTACTTTCTCCAATTGCGCAATTTGTTTAGGTTATTCATCGCCGGAGATGGAATTCGATCGCTGTCCCAATGCGACCATGGATTGCACGTCACTTGTGTGCGTCCAGAAGGGCGGTGTTCAACGAAGAATTCATGAGTTGTTAACAACCAAATATAGCTGATTCAGGCAAACAAAATCTCTCCTAAACAAATTAACATCTCTAATGGGAAATAAAGAATTAGTTTTAGCTTGGTGGACCACTAATGAGTAGAAACAAAGCCACCGACTCATTCCTTGTTAGTCTGAATTTGAGAAGTTTTTTTTTTGTGTGTGTGTGTGTTGGGGGGGGGGGGGGGTGTTGTGGAGGAGGAAAACGGGTCGGGCTTCTATGGGTATGGCTTGACCCAATTCAACATGCCTTCTATTGACCCTTTTTCAACCCTCCCAAACCCACCTGTTTGCCACCTCCAGTCAATACTTACACAGCTATAAGCAGCTTATGATTTCACCATGCCCAATATAATATAAAATGGGACAACCACATTATACAGGAAGACGTAGAAGGTAGAACTCCAACACAATGGCCCCAGTGCCCTGTATCACAATCAAAAGAAAAGGGGGAAAAAAGGCAAAAACCAAAAATCCTGGTCCTTTGCATGATCATACTTTGCCATCTTTCCCAACAATAGAGCTGCTCTTTCAATCAAATTTAAGGCACTCAAATTTTAGCAGTAAACTACTAATATGCATAGAACTCAACAAGCAGTAGCTGCAGTACAAACCTCCATGGCCTTTCCTTGAAGAAGTTTGCTAGGAAGAACACCAGAACGAGCATACAAACTCAAGTATTGATTGATCTGCAAAGATTTTGAATATCTAATGAGAAGTTTTAAAGCATCCAACTCTAAATCAATTGGTAAAGAGTGGAGAGGTACCCAGGCTCATAAACTAGTTTTGGAGGAGATAATTAACCGATGTGGGACAAACTCCAACACTCCCCTGCACGTGTGACCCCCAACTCGCATGTGGAGAGATAAACAAACGATCCATAACATTTGGATCACAACAAATAATAGTGCACTTATGGCACAAATTAGGGGGAACAAATTCTCCGAAACCCTAGCTCTGATACCAAATTAAAGCATCCAACTCCAAACCAATTGGCAAGGAGTGGAGAGACCGCTCATGCTCACATACTAGTTTTGGATGAGATAATTAACCGATGTGGGACAAACTCCAAGAAGAATCCACATAATACCATATAGGATAGGCCTTTAGAAAATGCAACTTCCAAAAATACTTCGAGGCATAATAACAGACTAAAAATACTTAGAATAGAAGGATATTTTTTTTAGTAACTAAAATGCTAATTCTGCAGCAGTATAAGTATTGTACATTTCCAGTTCTAATAGTGCCCAAACTATTAGTATTATGGATACTTTCAGGTTTTCATTCCTACACTGACATTCCAAATTTAGACAACTGCATTTCTAGTATGGCAGGCATAGTGGTGCTAGCAATACTCCTTAAACAATACAGTTTAAGTTCACTCCACCACGTTTCATAGATGCTTAAAGCAGGAAAAATAGAAAACTACAAGGAACCCTTACCTTCCTGTGATCATTTGGATGAATCCTATTGGCTGCATCAGGATCAAAGTCTTTAAGACAATCATAACTATAATTGAAATTCTTACACCCATGTTCAAGTTCAGATTCTGGTGGTTCATCTCCTGCAGTTAGTACACACTACAGAGATTATGTTTTCTACCCAGCATTTCATTTCGTATTCATCCGTATAAAAACTTTGGACCACCAGACTCGCTCCTTACCATGAAGACCATTTAAAAATTTTTCATCCATCTCTTCGACGGACTCATCCAGAAGGAATGGACTCACAAGAGCCTGGGCAGAGCAAACATAACAAAACGGAAACAAGATGGGATTAACCTAATCATAAAATGAACCGAACATAAATCTAAATATCAAAATAGAAGTAGACCAACAATAGTGGTAAACAAATTGCTACAAAGGAGAGTGGATCAACAAATTACAAATATATGATGATTATCATGCAATACGGTATGCCAGTATGGAATGTAAGCCAACTATGTCATGACTACATATTTTCCATGACAAAGCCAAAATAAAATGCAATCCCTGAAAAACAGAAACAACCATAAATCAAAAGATGAAATCCACAACGGGCCCAAAAGCAACGTCCAACATGCATCTGAACAAAGCAGCTAAATAAGAGTAGAAGAACTAATTGAAGAATGCAACAGCTATCCCTAAAACTAAACAAAGATAAACACACAAATGATCTTTCATAACTTGCGGCAATTATTAACCCATTCACAAAGTACCATCACAACGTGCCCTGCCAAATAATTCATAATGGAAAAGTAGAGGAATTCTGGTAAATTAGGTTACATATCAATAGGTAGGTAAAGCATACCCTGGAATTTGAGACATTTTATAAAGGGAATGTCACCAATGCCATATGGATGTCCCCATGGGCCATGGGTACTCAGTCAATCATATTACTACCAGGCCCAGCTGTACCAAATGGGAAATCTATATGCAATACACAACAAACGTTTCTAAGAAACCATAAAAACGTTACGAGTGGGAAACCATTTTGAAAGCATAGTCCCCCATGGCCCATACAAATAACCATACAGATACATGAGTGCAGACAAATGTGAACATCTCTATTCTAAATGAAATCACTCCAAACTAGTGGGTTATGAAAATAACAAAAAAAAAAAACTATATCCCAAATGAAATTAGCAAAAAAATTCAATCAAGTCAATGCAGATAATTACAGCTTTGATAATTTAGTTGTTTGTCGCATGTAAATATTTCTAGCATTTCCAGTTGCCAAAAATCTCAAAACAGAAAAAGAAAATAGCAGCATCATACCTGGATATAGTAATTTGTACCTCCTACAATGACAGGTATGCGATTGCGGGACAAAATGTCGTCTATAAGCTGACAGAAGGTTACAAGTCAAAATTTCTCCGAGGCAAGGATATTGAAAAAATAATAAGAGAAGAGAAAGAAAGCTATAAAATGATACTACAATTTGTCTGTGGCAAAAAGATAATTGTCATTCACAAGAATAACATGAGAGCATCAATTATGACACGAAAACAATAAGAGAGGCAGGAGTTATAGGATTTAGTAGTACATTGATGTTTTTTGTCAGTAAAAACATGTGATCCGGCAGTTAAGTTAGAGCACAAGCCTGGGCACCCAATCCATGCTGTTCGAACACAATCACCAACAATGCAATGCAATGCATGCTCAAAACATATCTCATAAATGTATTGCATTTTCATACTGCTTTAGTATATGTCCTCGTGACACAAATGATATTGCACTTGAAGCCTGCCCAAGCTGCACAAGGAATCTAAACTAGACTTGCTCAGGAGAATAATGTAAATAGGTCCTTAGCTTTGGAGTCTCATAAACATAGTAACGTTCATTGCCAGTCCAAAAAGAAAAAAGCATAGTAACATAGTAACATTCATTGATCAACCCTAAGAAACCTAGTTCTTTCTTATTTAAAGAAGATTACATGCTTCGCTTCTCCATCAAACTGAACTGAGAAATTACACTATCATTCCTGTCTTAGAGACTTTGATTACTCACTACACGGTACCAGTTTGTCAATTCCATCAACTTGCCAATTGCATTGAAACCGCAATCAGCCGAGGCTCAAGTAAAATTAGCTAACTGAAACTACTCCTACACTACACTATCATGCGCGCGTGTGAGAGAGAGTGACTCACAGGAATAGCAGAATCCCGAAAGTCCTTCGCTGTGAACTCCACGTCAGGGCTAATTGTGCCCAGAAGATGATGAGGTACTCCTACCAATTACAAGACCACACACCGTATCAGACACACATATGCATATATCTAGATATATATACATATATATATATATATAGAGAGAGAGAGAGAGAGAGAGAGAGAGAACCTTTCTGATCTTGAAGGGGAACTTTATTGGTGAGAACATCCAATCCTCGGTAAACCTAGACCAGCGAACAAGATGAAAAAGGTGGATTACGATTTCACATCAAAATCGATAGCGGCCGTAGATATAATATATAAGTGAATGAATAGACTGACCTGCATGGAGTCGGCGTTGATGATCTCTACGGGGAAGTGAGAGGCGAGGTCAATGGCCAGTTTAGATTTTCCTGAACCAGTCGCCCCCAATACTACCACCACTTTCGGCTTTTCTCTTCTTCCACTGCTAGGGTTCGTCACTACCTGCGTTTCCCGGCCGTCTTCCATCTCTCTCTCTCTCTCTCTCACACACAGCGGGAGCGGGAGATGTTGATAGACAGGCTCTGTTTGGATGTTGGGGACCATGACGACGCCTCCGTTTACTGAAAGATTTTTTCCAATGTCCCGTTGTTTTCATTTCTAAAAAGAATTTTTCAAAAGAATGGTGCTACTGTTTCTGACAAAAAATCTGTACCAGTGGGTACAAATTCTTTTTTGGGCCCATTTTGGGTTTAAAAAAATGATCGGAGTCGTTCATTTGTTTAAAATACTTTGCTTATGGTCCCTAAAAAAATAAGCTTAATCTGATATCGGTAAGAGTATTTACGAAACATCCAAACTTTGCAAAGCTTCATCATCGTGCAACTGCAACGCACCTAGCCTACTCCCTAGTAATTAGATAAGTTTCCAATTTCGATAACTGTAGTCATTAAACTTGTAGATTAACTACCAGTAGATTTGCTGGTGTTGCGAGTTCGTTCCGGTGACTATTAACCACAACTGCATTCTGCTTTTCCTTTTCTGTCAACCGGAACCATTCTAGAGCTGGGAAATTGTTCTTAAGACTCAAAAGAAGTTATAGATTCGAGACGGGAACCGGAGAAAGCCAAGTTTCCGATTTTCCAAGTCACAACAATCGCATACATACCGAGCTTGAAGTCGAACCAAATAAAAACAGGAGGGAGAGAATTCAAAATCCATTAATGAACCAAGGTACAACTTACAACATGGATTTGTTTTGCTGCAAACAAGGCTTTACAAGAATAACCATACAACAGGCCCAAAAAGAATCAATGCCGAACCAGTAGAAGAAAAAGGCCTACAAAGAATCAATGCTGAACAAGTAGTAGAAAAGGTGACCCAAAAAGAAAAAATGGATCTTGGCTGCAGTTTCTTTTCTCCCCTCTGATCACTAATATTATACACATTAATTTTTACAGACAATTGAATTTTCAGTGTCAAAAGTTCTCAGAAGTGGAATGAAGCTTTTCTCTGGTCACCTCCTTTGGAAGTTAAGGAACCTGATGCCATAAGCGAAGACGAAGAAGAAGAGGAGGACCCAACCGACGTGGGCAAAAGCTACTGGTACAAGAAAGCTGTGCTCGAAACCCAAGTTCTTTTGCAGGAACTCATTCACAGGAAGCGGTGGTTGACCAGGGATTATAACCGGTGAGGTCTTGTCGCCCACTTGAGATGTGAAAATGCCGTAGATTGTCCATGCGATTGGAGAGCACCAGTAGTACCACCTCCACCATATGGGGATGAGCTGCAATTGTTAAAGCACACCGTGTTATAGCTATGAATTTTGAAACAACTTATTGAATCGGTTCAGCTATTATAAAATCTTCTATGCACTTAGGGATCAATTGAATATCTTCTATGTTGGGATATTAGATTTGCTGATGGATTTGTGCAAGGATAAGAGAAGGCAAGAGCTTGTGAAGATAACATGTTTTCTCTCCTCTCCCCTTGCTTTTATTTCAAATCCCTCTATAAGTTTAAGATCCAAACATAACTTTAAGATGGTTATGTTTCATGATATAGGTATCAACCCATTTAAGCATAAACATCATATCCATATACAAATTTTTCATCCCTAATTTGCATTTCTTCCTTTTTCCTGCAAGTCTTTTTGACGAATACATGAAAAAAAATTCCACCACAATATTTTTGAAATTTCCATAGCTATGTGGCTGAAAATTGAGGTTGTAAAACATACCGGCCTGGGGACGAGGAAACCAGAGAACAAGTTCCAGAAGCTGAGGAAGAAGGACATGATAATAGCAGCAATCTGAGGGCCAGGAGTCAACGCGACAACCATCATCCCGTACATTGAGAAGTAGGTGAAGCACATGAATATGAAATAGTAGAAATATAAGAACTTCACTGGTGTCCACTGGTACCCAATCATCGAGTAAAGAAGAAGAGAGTAAACAAAGGTCTGAATCGCAACATAAATTGTTTCGATAGCCACCTGAAAAAAGAATTATGTAAATATCCGTGTGAAGTGAAGGTATATGTGTTGAAAAGGTTTATAATGCGAAGTAACTGTTTACCTGAGCAAATGCATAAGGCAACTCTGAATACATTCCTGCTGATCTTTCACGGTAGAACACCGTTCTTTCAATCGAGACAACAGATTGGACCGCGGCAGCATTGGAGGCTCCGAGGAAAAGGATAGCAGAATAAGTAGCTCCCAGCAGGTTAAGCAAGTCTTGTTGCTGTTGTCTGTTAACCAAAACGTATTCAATTGACCACAGAAGCAATTCAAATGTTTTAGTATCATCCAACTAAATGATGGGAATGTAATGAGCTGATCAGAAAGAAATGTTGTCTATAATTGCAGAGATTTTTTATACTTACATTTGTTTTCCTTTTTTCCAGAAGATGACACCGAACATAAGACCAATGACCATTGTCATGAAGAATCTGATAGCGTTGTACTGCGAGTTCCTCCAGTAAGACCAGTTTTGCTTCCAGAAACAAGCCTTGCATTGAGTTAGGAACGATTGTGAGAATTGAGTAGGGAAGTACAGGTCCTTTGAACCCAGTGCCGGCGTGCTGAGCTCCTCTATAAGCTCTTGATTTCTCCTGGGTGAAAAAATCATGAAAATGATTAGCAAATAATCAGAGAGAGAGAGAGAGAGAGAGAGAGAGAGACTACTGTTAAAGCATCCAACTCACAACAAAATAACAAACGAGGTGCCCAGGCTCATATTCTAGTTTGGAGGTGATAAACAAATGTTGGACAAGCTTGAAAGCTCATCCACACATGGAGAGTTAAACAAAAATTCAGACCATGCATGGATCATAATGAAACTAATGAAACTAAGTGTACGTATGGAAGGAATCGATCAAGATAATCTTGCCCAAAAGCCTCCAAAAGCCCAACTCTAATAGCATGTTAAATCATTGAACTTAAAACCTATTGGCAATAAGCAAAGAAACCACATAGGCATATTACTAGTTTTGCATGTGACAATTAACCAAGGTGGGACCAATGTTGGGCATAACTTACCGATAGAGGCTGGAATTGGCATAGATATCCGCGAAGTCAACACCAAGTTGAGCCTCTGCTGCAGCTGAGCTGACATCTAGCATCCAAGTAGCTGGATTGTAACCGTCCTTAATCTTTGGAACCCCGGGAACCGCCTACAAGAGAAGGTATGTATCAAAATTTGATTCGTCACTGTTGAAAGCATCAGTTTGTATCTGCTTTTCCATTTTACACGGTCCTACTGAAGATGTGCAGTTTGAGGAACCAATAGTAGTGGAGAAAGTGGTAATTTCATCCATTGGATTTACATTTGACATTGCTCCAGAAATAGGCGCGTTGTGCTAATCATTTCAAAAGATCGGTATGATTTGATTTCAAAGCAAAGGTTTCTTTTCTTTTTCAAAGAGAAATCTTTGTGTTGATGTCTAACAAACTTTATCAACTTCAAACTTTTGATTTAAGTATGAGCGGAAACGGGAATAAAGTTCAAATTAGAAACTACAAGGAAATGACTTTTTTGTTTATCAAATGCTCCAGATTAGCTCCGAGTTAACTCTTTGGATGAGAAACAAATACTGACCTCGAAATATTTAACCAGCTTGTGAGACTGGCGACCGAGAGGTCCAGCGTATATCACTAGTCCTCCTCTCTTCATCAACAGCAGCTGCGACGGAGAACACATTAAAGTCAATTCAACTGCATAAAGTCATGATGTTTGTACTCGTAGTATACAAAAATACAATTCTGTTATGTTTTTAGGTGTACTTTTTACAGAATTTTCACCACAACAATGTATTTGTGACATTACAGAAATTTGGGATTCTTGATGGGTTCCCTTTGGCTAACATTATCCCCAAAACATGGAATTGAGCTTATACCTCATCAAAAGCTTCAAAAATGTTGATGCTAGGTTGGTGAATCGTGCAAACAACAGTTCGCCCGGTATCCACCGTGTTTCTTACGGTACGCATGACGATTGCAGCAGCTCTAGCATCAAGGCCTGATGTGGGCTCGTCCATAAAAATGATGGAGGGATTTGCAACCAACTCAACAGCAATTGTTAGTCTCTTTCTTTGTTCAGTCGAAAGACCGTCCACCCCTGGCAGTCCAACTAGAGCATTTCTTAGAGGATTGAGCTCAACCAAGTCCATGACTTGCTCGACAAACATCTGGAAGCAGTAAGGAAAAGAAAAAGTTTAGTGTAAATACTTGACCATCGGTCCAATGTCTTCCCAGTGGGACTAAGCAACTAAGAATAACTATTATAGCTGGAATAGATTGTTTGACATTGTTTTCAGTATCTGGTTTCTTTTTCCTGCTTGCCATGTTAATTTTCCGAAAATACATACAGGTTTGAATATTTTTCTGCAAATTTCCTGAAAACAACCCACTTTTCAGGAAATACCAATAAGATGTTTTTAGATTATTTCAGGAACTAATATTTTTTTAAATGAAGATTATTTCAGGAACTGTTATCACATGAAAATACAGAAGATTATGCCAGCAATATGATTGTTGAAGTTTCCGTTGTTTGCTTCCAAAAGCACGAAAATGAAAACAAAGAAAACACCAAATATAACCAAACAGGCAAACTATGGCATAGAAAAAATTACAGGTGATTCAGTAACACACCTTTCGTGTTTCAGTATTGACATCCTTAGCAAGACGCAACCAGGCAGAATACAAAAGAGATTCGTAAACAGTGACAAACGGGGAATGGATGTCATTCTGTTCACAGTAACCGCTGACTCGGGCAAATGTTGTTTGGTTCTTTGGGAAACCTGAAATGCTAATGCTTCCTTCAATATACCCCCCTGTCTTTCTTCCAGCCAACACATCCATCAGTGTAGTCTTTCCAGCACCACTGACTCCCACTAGCGCTGTAAGGATACCTGGCCTAAAGGCACCACTAACATCTCTTAACAACTGCAGGCGGGTTTCGTCAATTCCTTGATCCTTCATTTCCTGATACACAGAATCAAATCTTTAATTTACGCATGCTGCACAAAACTGGAAAATAAAAATCACAGATTGGCAATTGAATTTGTGGTATTCGAATGTTGAAAGCAGGAAGTGGAGTTGAATTTTTTCTACCTACAATCTGAAAGAGCAAAGGATGAGTACTTAGTTTCATTCGTTTATATTTTTTTTTCAAGTCATTTTTGGATGGAAAATTTCTTTATCTCACAGAGGCTTAAAAATATGAATCACTAGTGGAAGAGGCTTACCGCGGGCATATCCACGTAGTAATTTACATGGTTGAAAGCCAGTGAAAGGGGCTCAAAAGGAAGAACCATTCCTTCTGTAGCTTGTGTATTTCCAGCACCAACTATGGAGCTGGTGTTTCCCTGAGGATTTATCACATCCATGGCTATACCTGCATGCAACATTGGGTGAGTGAGCATAATAACCATCATTTTTATTTGAAGGATTTGTAAAGTGGAAAATGAACTCTGTTGTGATAATCATGCGTAAAATCCAAAACTCGGTTCCATAACTCCATGATTATGTTCTTATATCGCCGGTCCATCCCTTGATTATCACTATTGAATTCCTTTCATATGCATTCAATTAAGTCCAATGACATTACCAGTAACTTTTGAGTTATTGCTTCTCCAACAGTATCATACACATGCCTTAAAGTGAGAAAACTTAAAGGGAATGGTTACATTAGGCCTAGACAAAGCAGAAGTTAACGAAACAACAAACCTTCACCATTAGATGAAATTTGCCGCTCAACATTATCTTGATCGTCCTCATCCACAATTACAGCTTTAGAATCACCAGGAACTGAAATTGAATTTGGTAAAAAATTAAAATGGGAGCAGGGATTATGGACCCTTCTAGAATAGCATGAAGCTGAATCATTAGTAAGTAAATTGACTTACCCTTCATATACGTCAGCGCAGCTATGAAAAGAGCATTGAAAAGCAGCGAAAACCCAAAAAGTGCTCCAATGCATATCCAGTACCATGTTTCAGTCGTATAGAGGCCTCTTTCCTTAAGAAGGGTCTTTCCAACTGTCAAGGAAGAGCCATTGACGGGCTGTTCCAAAAAACACAGGTTAACTCCATATAATGGTATTACAGAATAAAGTGTTACTGATAGCGCTTTTTTTTTTGAAGGGAAAAAAATTGAAGGATGCAAAATGCTAATCGTTTTCATTTTTGTGGTGAAACAATTTCAGTGTTTTCTGAAAGTCATTTTATCTCCCAAAAATTTTAGTGTAAAGGTTCAAAGCAAAGCATTAAGAGAGCTTACCCCGCTCCATCTTTCGGATAGAAATTCGTTGATAGCTATGGCATTCTGTCCATACATCATAGGAGAGACATAGTAGCCCCATATCATCCATGGTTTAATGTCGTCTGCAAACCAAGAAGGAAGTAGCTATACTTAGTGGTTGAGTGAAGGATTATGGAAGAGGCCGCGACTAATACAAAATACCCAAAGCTCAGTGCGCAACACTGTGTTTGGAATGTGAGGAGAGAAAGGGAAAGGAAATTATAACTTTCCTTTCCTTTCTATTTGCTTTGCACAACTTCAAACATGATAGCAATATCCTTAAGGCAAGAATTTCGACAGTAAAAGAAAAGAAGGATTTATAACCTTTGGCAACAATGAAGCCTCCAAGCACGAAAACCAATAACAAGGTGAGGGACCCATACATGTTCGCAACCACCTCAGTTCTTCCAGCAGCAGCAAGGAATCGGAAGAGAGAGAGAGCCATCTGATGCACACCACAGAAAGCCAGGTACTGTTTGAAGAACCTGAAAGACAAGAAGAGGATACGTCAATACATTCCTCTACGGCTCTCAAACCTACAAAACAAAATCTAACTAACAGTTGTAAAGAAAAACCGGCTTTGTTTGGGAAGACTGCCACTTTCAATTTTCAGTTTTCCAAATCTTCAACGTTTTATGTAAGTGGAAAAAAGATTTTCACTTCCTGACAAACTTCCATCGACCTCTCCCTGCGGAGACCCCCCTGCCAACCTCTGCCAACGGTTCCATCCCCACCTCCGGCTAAACATATCTTTGAACCCAAGAAGTGTACACCAAAAATTTTTGTACAGTATTTTGTTTTTCAAAAAGAAAGTGAACATTACAGAATACGAATTGGGCAAGCATACTAAACAGACCCTCAAAATATTGAGCTTACCTACTAGCAGCTGGTGCGAACCCAATTGTATAATAAGTAAGAATGATCCATATCCCAGACTCCATGAACGATATAGGAATCCGAAGGAGCCAAATGGGCAAGCCAAAAGCCCAAGCAGGGTAAAACAAGCTATCCCTCTGTTTGTAGAACACTGGAAGCCTAAAAACCGTCATCGCAAGCTCCGCCATTCCGTTAAACATCACGTTTATGAGACTGAAAAACAAGGCTCCCCAGAATTTTGGCGAATCCCCAAGTCCACCCGCTTTCATTTCCGTCCTCAAAAAGACAGTCAGTGCAATCGTCGCCATTATCGTTATCTGTGTTGTCTTGAAAATATAAATGAAAGAGTTCCGCTTCATCAGTAGCCATTCCCTTGCAAAAGATGCCCTGAAAAGTTCCCAGTTGGAAATTCCGTATTTTTCAGTCACCAAAGCCGCCGGATGGGCTCTGGACTTGTCGTAAGGAACTCTAAGTTCTTCAGAGATCTGTTGCCCGATTTTGAAAGAATTGAAGGCCCTTGCGAATTCAGGTACTGAGACAAATCTATAAGGTTGGTTCTTTTTGAACCAATACTGTGCTTGGTCTTTTTTGGAAGTAACCTCTTGTAGAAAATCTGCAATTCCTTTTCTCTGTGGGCATATAAATCCAGTGTGCTCAAAGAACTCGAGAATGTTTTCTCGTGGGCCTTGGTAGACGATTTGGCCTTCCGAAAGGAGGATTATGTCATCGAAAAGATCGAATGTTTCGGGTGCAGGCTGAAGGAGGGAGATGACCATGGTTACGTCCATTATGTGAACCATTTGCCTCATGAACTTGGTTATTTGAAAGGTGGTGGAACTGTCTAGCCCTGTGGATATTTCATCCATGAAAAATGCTTTTGCTGGTCCAACCAACATTTCCCCTGCGTTCATGAAAAACACTCCCAGTTAAGTTAAACCATCATATACTAGTTGTGAATTCTAGTACAGAAACATTGTCTTGAACAATAACTACTGAAATTTTAATAATTAAACACAACTACAGCCCAGATTTTGGGGATATTCGGGCTATGCAACATGTCTTTAAGGTACGTACTAACACATATACGCGTGGCACGTATATAGATATAACCAGCAGCAGATCTGTTCCTATTGGAGAAAACTACTGCAAATTATGCCCATGGAAATTATTTCGTGATTGTTTTTGTAACATGGTATATCTGATTTCGCCGTCTATCCTTTTTGTGGAGTGATACCATACAGGAAGATATCCATGCCCGGGAAAAAGTTAGAAGACTATTGGGTCAGTTTGGTACTTTTCATTTTCTTGCGAAAATAGTTTTCTAAAATTCAGAAACAACTTTTTAGTATTTCTTGAGAGGGGGTTGTTCTCTTTATAATTTCCAAAAACAGTTCAACAAACAAGTTTTGTGTTTCCCAAAACATGAAGAATAGAAGTAAACGAGAATGATACCGAAGAAGCTCTTAGTTTCCACATACCGGTAGTCACACGTTTCTTTTGTCCACCAGAAATGCCCCTTCTCATATCATCACCCACCATGATATCAGCACAAATATCCAATCCAAGGATCTGTTAAATAGAGCCATCTGATTTTAGCCCATTGTCAAGTAATTAAAACCGAAAACAAAAAAAAACTTGAATGGAGCAATGGGAGCAAAAACAGACCTTGAGTACATAATCAGTGATCAAACTGGTTTCCTGGCCAGCCACAGCCGTGGCTTTCATAAACGCATCAATCTCGGCGTCAGGCTTAATACCCGCTTCTTTCTCTCTCCTCGACAGCTCAGTGAGCATTTCATACCTGGTTCCGACTCCCAAGCAACGCCCAGAGAAATCCAGTGTCTCGCGAACAGTCATCTCACCGTAGTGAAGATCATGCTGGCTGATATAAGCAGATGTTCTCTGGGGAACAAATTCCTTGAACTCATGCCCACAGTAGGTCACATTCCCAGTTACCTGAGAACACATGGGAATATGAGTTCATAGAGCCTAACAAGAAGTTGGGATTGGAACTTATATGGTAACCTCCCAATTCATTTTTCTTCTTCCCCCTTTTTTTTTTCCCCATTTTGGGAAATCAAATGGAGCATAAGTGTACATAAATTCTTGTTGCAACCGGGAAAGTACAAAAGGAGAGAAGGTAAAAAAGCTAACCCTAAGACTACCATCAGACTTCCCCGCAAGGGCTTGTAGCAATGTTGTTTTTCCAGAGCCAGGAGGCCCAAGAAGCAGTGTCATCCTGAAAAAATAACGAAACAAATTCAATGAACGAAGTTTCTTTCTCCATTGCTCATTGAACGTGTAGATTCTAGTTGCTTGGTTCCAACTATAAACCAGAAAACAGCTTGTGGAGCATAGATTATGAAAACTCGACCACAGGGAGAAGCTTTCCAAGTTCTAACAAATCAATCAATCTGATTGGCCATAATGTTGATTAAGTTTTAGCTATTCTATTGTTGAGGAATACTTGAACATACCTTGATGGTTTTATAACTCCACTCACATCCTTGAGAATGTTGATTACCCTTTTCTTAGATGGAGAAAGTCCAATCATTCCAAGAGCTCCCTGCTCAAATTAAACATAAAGAGAGGGAAAATTTTCAGCTATCGCAGTGTTAATTGAACACGAAGCTAAATCTTTTACTTTGCATATGATTTCAACATGAGAATTTCAATTCCCAATGTTCTTACAAACTTCCAACCTATTTGCGATATTAGGAAGAACACCTTTTCTCTTGCTCTATTACAATTTTACTACTACTACTACGAGATTTTAAAAGTGAACAATTTGTAAGACATGCTATTGTACAAGTTTCTGTCACAATTACAAAAAGTCAAATTCTGAGTTTAGAGGAAGAAAACAAGTTTATAAACAGAAGAAATTACCTCAATCGCATTCAGGGAGGAATTGAGCAGAGTTGGAAGAGCTCTAGCCCCATCATATGCATCACCCTCTACCGACAAATTCTGGAATCGCACTTCGATCTGTGGAATTTGAATTCCCACCCTGTTTCCATCAAAACCACAACAGTCAACATACCTTCAAAAGGACATGAATGCTAACACAACATATGCTTAAGAAAAAAGAACTTTTCTTTGGTTGCAGAGGAAATGTATGAGAAAAGTACGGAAACAACCCAAGATTATCTCCACGAGCAACTTACCCTAATCAATGTTGTTTTCGTTTTCCCTATCGTCACAATTGTTTTTCGTTTCTGTGCCAAAACAGTTTTCGGCCACTGGAAGATATCATTTTGGTTTCTTCCGAAAAGTGAGTTGTTTTGAGGAAAAGTTTTACAATAACAGCTTTCAAAAAACATTTTTTTAACAGTACTAAACAACTCAACAAACAATTTTCATAAGTTTCCAAAGAGATGACAAACAAAACTATAATTCCCAAAAAAATAATTCCGGGAACAGTTTTCGAATCAGTCCGCCAAACTATTATCCTGTGGCTTGCTGCAACATGAAGTCTAGTCACGTTTATACTGGACCACAAGAATTAAAGCTGGGACTAAACCCCTTTGTACTGACCTACAAGGTTTCATATAAATCATATGGCAGCGAGCAAACCCCTTAGTCTATCACACCAAACATGTTAGCCCATTCACGATCCTTCAACTAAATGAGCTGGAGAGAGAGAGAGAGACCTGTCGGTTCGATCGCGCAGCCTCAAGAGGAACCTCTCATTGTCATCTTCAACAACTTTCAAGATACTCTCCATCAGCTGCTTCTTGTGCTGAGTCTCAAGATTGGTAACATCCACCTCGTTCGCCATAACCCTCCCGTTGCTCATCACCTGCCTTAGCATCCCTTTCCTCAACCGGTCATACGTCGGCAGCCGCTCTATCGCCGCCCACTTCAGCTCCTCCTCCTCGTCCGCCACCGTCCCCCGTCGCGTGCTGTTCCTCTCGAACACGTCCGGCACCCCCTGCCACACCTCCCTTATGCTCCCCGCCCTGCTGCTCCGGCGACTGCCCGTCGCCAACCAGCCCTGGCGGCTGCTCGCCGCCCGAGCCATTTCGTTGGGCACAAACGCCGACGCCATTTTCTTAAAAAAGTTCTCCGGCAACCCAAAAACCCACTTCTCAACTATGCACCGATTCAATGTGTGTCAAGTGATTTGAAGTGGGTTTTGGTCGAATCGAAATGGGTTTTGCTCAGTTCTCCAATTTAATCATTGCAATATCAACTTCGGACGAATGGATGGAAGTGGGGGGGTTTATGAGTGAAGTGGGTTTTCTCCACTTCTGAGAAATGAATTGAAGTGGGGATTTGGTGGGAGAAATTTCAAGTTCCTCAGATGATACAGATATACAGACACCCGTAATTTTCAAGTTTTATAGTAGTATAAACTAACAGAAGAAACTGTGCGAGAAAGAGACTGGTAGAATTTGAAATTCGGTTATTTGTTGTGTTCTGTTTTTAAATGAGTAAACTCGGATCACATTAGGAGGAGGTTTTGAGACAAACGCGGGTCAGGGGTGGTAGGCAAAGACTCGAGTAAAATACACATTTCTCTCTCTGTTTGAGTAAAATACACTACCCTCACACAATTGACCCAGCAGTAGTAAACGTGAATAATTGACTTTGAGAGTACTCTCTTTGGTTAGGGGTTCAATTTTCTATCAGGTGAGTATTCTGATAGTAAGAAGAGGGCCGTGACTGGTGTGGCTGCGCTAGTTTTCCCGAGATTTGGGTTGCGCAATCAGATCCAGTTGTGACTGTTTCTCAGTTATAAAAATATATAGGAAAAATTTCATATTAGCACCTGACCTTTCACGCAAATCACACATGGACACCTGATCTTAACAAAACATCACAAAAACACTTAACGTATTAAAAATTTCATCAATTAAACCCCTACCGTTAATCTCCATCAAAAAAAACTAACGGAAAACATGTTTCTCTCTTCAATTTTGCTACCTACACTAACTTTTTTTTCACATATTTTGCACAAATTTTTTGTGGGGTTCATTTTTAGGTCCCACACAAATTATCCGATCTATTCACCAATTCTAAAATACTTTTTCAAAAGATCTTGCAAAAAATCAGCTCAATAAAATAAATGTAAGTGTATAATCCAATCATACAACTTTTCATTCATAATTTTGGATTAAAATTTTGAATAAAAAGTTGTAAGATTTGATTAAACACTTACATTTACCCCGTTGAGCTGATTTTTTTACAGGGTCATGCAAAAAATATTTTAAAACTAATGAAATGATAAGATCATTTTTAGGGACCCCAAAGTAAGCCCCACAAAAAATCTATGTGGATACACCGGGTAGTGTTAGTTGCTCCGCCAAAAAATAAATTAAAAAAATAACTCAGCACTCTGTGGGAAAGAAAAAAGGAAACTAATAATGCAGAAAAAAAGATTTGTACTATAAATTTTTTTGTGGAGACCCAAAAGTGAATCAATCCGCTCATTAATCTTTTTTTTTTTTTTTGCATGACCCCATAAAAAATCAACTCAACGGGGTCAGTGTAAGTGTTAGATCAAATCTTACAACTTTTCATGCAGAATTTTAATCCGAAATTCTGAATAAAAAGTTGTACGATTGGATCATACACTTACATTTATCCGATGGAGCTGATTTTTTGCAAGGGTTCTCAAAAAAATATTTGACATATTCAATAGATCAGATAATATATGTGGGACCCAAAAATAGGCCCCACAAAAAAAATGTGCGAATCTGTGAAAAAAAGTCGAGCATGTAGCAAAATTGGTGAGAGAAACATGTTTTCCGTTTGTTTTTGAACGGAGATTGACGGTAGGGGTTTAATTGATGAGTTCCTTAATATGTCAGGGGTTTATGTGATATTTCGTTAAAATTAGGTGTCTATGTGCAATTTGTGTGAAATGTCAGGTGCTAATATGAAAATTTCCCCAATTTATATACACAGTACGTCAGTACCCCGTCTCTCTCTCTCTCTGTGAGTGGACGAAGTCAGAAGGGAGTGCGAGTCAATTTGAAGCAGAAAATAAAAAATTGGGGTGCGAATGAGAATTGTTCCATTGATCAGAAAAGGAAAATATTGAGAATTGCTCCCCCAGCCAACGGAGATCAATGTTGAAGCATTCTAATAGAATTTTTAATTAGTGTTTTCATGCTTTGACTAATTTTTTTAATTTGTACTATATCTCTTTTATTGTATCGTTGAATACTTCATGTCAATAAGATTTTCAAATAAAATGAAATTGTTAGTAATTTTCTGAATTCAGTGATATTCTCAAAAAAAAAAAAACTACAGAATTTCATTTTCAATTTTCGTTTTCTCAATTCGTATTCAGATTTGTTTACTAAATTTTTGGTGAATTCAAACTCGAGCTGAGCTCAATAAAAAATTGTGTAGAAACCAAGCTTGAGTCAAGCTGGTTTATGTTTAAGTCGAGCTCAAACTTGTTCGCAAGCCTTATCAAGCCCAAAAAGTATCAGACATTTCTGCTGACTTATGCTCGGGACGTGGGTTGCATATGTTTTTTATTGGGTAGATTTATAGCTTTACACATGTACTGGTTATTATAACAACAAAACAAACAAAAAAGGTCCCTACTCTAAAGAAATATAAAATTAATTTTTTAAAAAAAAATTTCATCAAGAAATTCTAACAATTTCAAACTCTATCACACCCTTATTGAGCCTTTACCGAGCCGATATTCAAATTACTCGAGCTCGGTTCTGTTACCAATGTAACTCAATATTCAGTCATGACTTCTCACTAATTTTGGTAACGTTATCCATGTTCTCACTTCACTTAAAAGTTGATGTATCCGAATACTAAGTTAGAAAATAAGTTAAAAATGGTCGAAGTACCCAAATAAAATTATCCAACATTGTAAGTAGGAATATGGTATTCTATTTTCATTCAGATGATTAACCAACTGTACAACAACAGCGTAAATCGAGATCGAGCTTCAACCAAACAAAAACGGAAGAGAGAAAATTCGACTTCATTATTGAGCAAAGCTACAACAACAGGGATTTTGTGGTTGATAACTAGGTGTACAAGAATAATTATACATATGATCACAAAGAAACCATGCCAGAGGGAAGTAGAAGAAAAGGCAATAACAAATATATATGGAGAGGCTGCAGTCTCTTTTCTCCCCTCTGGTAACTAAGATACTAATACACTCATTTTTACAACGTGTAATTCTAAGAGGTCAAAAGTTCTCAGAAGCGAATGGAGGTTTCTCTCATCATCTCCTTTGGAAGTTAAGGAACCGGATGCCATAAGCGAAGACGAAGAAGAAGAGGAGGACCCAACCGATATGGGCGAAAAGTACGGGGACAAGGAAGCTGTCCTCAAAACCCAAGTACTTTTTAAGGAACTCTTTCACAGCCATTGATGATTCACCTGGGATTTCAAGCGGTTCATTTATGTCGCCCACTTGAGATGTGAAAATGCCGTAGATTGTCCAAGCGACCGGGGAGCACCAGTAGTACCACCTCCACCATATCGGGATGAGCTGCAATTGTTAAAGCACACCGTGTTATAGCTATGATTGCAAGGGGTGATCTCAACTCAAGAAGAGATATATGAATTTTGAAACAACATATTATATCAGTCCAGGAATTCGAATATCTTCTGGGCACTTGTCATCTACTGTATTCAGGCTGTGTTTTGGGTATTGGAGTTGCTGAGGGATTTGTGGAGGGAAAAGAAAGGTAAGCATTTGTGAATAACTTGTTTTCCCTCCTCTCCCCTTGCTTTTATTTTCCCTCTGCAAATCACTCCATAAATCAAAATCCAAACACAGTCTTGAGACTGTTATAATTCATGATCGAGGTATCAACCCATTTAAGTATTACATCATATCTACGTGCAATTATTTCATCCTTCTTTGAATTTGTTTTTTTCCTGCTAGTCTTTTTATGACTACATAAAGAACTTCCAAAAGTTCTAATTGGTTATGTAACTGAAAATCATACTGAGGTTTTAGAAACATACCGGCCTGGGGATAAGAAAACCAGAGAACAAGTTCCAGAAGCTGAGGAAGAAGGACATGATAATGGCAGCAATCTGAGGGCCAGGAGTCAGTGCGACAACCATCATTCCGTACATTGAGAAGTAGGTGAAGCACATGAATATGAAGTAGTAGAAATATAAGAACTTTTCTGCCTTCCACTCGTACCCAATCATCGAGAAAAGAAGAAGAGAGTAAACAAAGGTCTGAATTGCGACGTAAATTGTTTCTATAGCCACCTGAAAAAATGAAAACTTGTGAATACCGGGGTGTAGGTATATATGCATTGGAAAAGCTTTTAGTGTGAAATATCTTTTTACCTGAGCAAACGCATAAGGCAGCTCTGAATACATTCCTGCTGCTCGTTCACGGTAGAACACTGTTCTCTCAATCGATACAACAGATTGAACCGCGGCAGCATTAGAGGCCCCGAGGAAAAGGACAGCAGAATAAGTAGCTCCCAGTAGATTAAGCAGGTCTTGTTGCTGGCGTCTGTTAACAAAAAAGTTCAATTTATCAGCAAAGCAATTTAAATCTTTTAGAATCATCCAAACACGTGATGGTAAGGTAATGAGCTAACTAGATTAAAAAAAGGAGAGTAATGAGCTAACAATAAAAAAGTGATAATTGCAGATTTTTTAAACTTACATTTGGTCGCGGTTTCCTTTTTTCCAAAAGATGACACCGAACATGAGACCGATGATCATCGTCATGAAGAATCTGATAGCGTTGTACTGCGAGTTCCTCCAGTAGGACCAGTGTTGTTTCCAGAAACAAGCCTTGCATTGAGTGACGAACGATTGTGAGAATTTAGTAGGGAAGAAGAGGTCCTTGGAACCCGGTGCTGGCGTGCTTAACTCCTTGATAAGCTCCTGATTTCTCCTGCAAAAAATTTATCAAGTAAACAATTAGCATCCAAATCGAAACCAAATAACAATGAGGTACCCAAGCTCCTATACTAATTTTGGAGGTGACATTACCCAATGTTGGACAAGCTCAAAAGTTGAACCAATGTTGGGCATAACTTACTGATAGAGGCTGGAATTGGCATAGATATCCGCAAAATCAACATCAAGTTGAGCCTCGACTGCAGTCGAGCTGACGTCTAGCATCCAAGTAGCTGGATTGTAACCGTCTTTAATCTTTGGAACCCCAGGAACCGCCTGCAATAGAAGGTATGTGTCAAACTTCGAATCAGCAACGTTGAAACTTTCAGGTTTTATTTACTTCATTGTATTCTACTGTACTATTGATGCTGCAGTTGGAGGAATCAATGTAGTGGAGGTATTGGTGCTTTCACCCTAAATTGGATTCGACTACTCAATAAACATGTGTGTTGTGTAATTAACCACAGCAAAAAGATGGTATAATCTAATTATGAAAGTAAAGTTCCTTTTCTGTTTCCCTAACAAGGAGAACATCTTCATCAAATCAGAAACTACTGAGAAAATGACTTTCTTTGTTTATCAAATGCCCAAATTGCATTCTATTTTACTAGTTGGGATGGAAAACAATACTGACCTCAAAGTATTCAACAAGCTTGTGAGATTGGCGACCAAGAGGTCCTGCGTATATCACTAGTCCTCCTCTCTTCATCAACAGCAGCTGCAACGAAGAACACAATAATGTCAATTCAATTCCAGAAAGTCATGATGTTTATATGCAGAATGTACAAGGATGTTGTTCTCCTATAATTTATGCTAAATCTTCACCATAATGATGTAGGAGTGACATGTTTTGAAATTAAAATTCTTGATGCGTTTTTCTTTCAAGAGTGATATGACCATGACTCCGATCCATTGTATACAAATGTTCTGGATGTTTTCCTTTTTCTGTTTGTATAGCATTAAGCCAGAAAACATGGATTTGAGAATATACCTCATCAAAAGCTTCAAAAATGTCGATGCTAGGTTGGTGAATCGTGCAAACAACAGTTCGCCCTGTATCCACCGTGTTCCTCACAGTACGCATGACGATTGCGGCAGCTCTAGCGTCAAGGCCTGATGTGGGCTCATCCATAAAAATGATGGAGGGATTTGCAACCAACTCAACGGCAATTGTTAGCCTCTTTCTCTGCTCAGTTGAAAGACCGTCCACTCCTGGAAGCCCAACTAGAGCATATCTTAGAGGATTGAGCTCAACCAAGTCCATGACTTCCTCGACAAACATCTGGAATCAGTAAGGAAAAGGATAAGCTAAGTGTAACTACTATGACCATTGGTCCAGTAAATGGAATATCTTGCAATCAAGTTTTTGCTTCTAAGTGGGAGTAAGCAACTAAGAATAGCTATTATATCTGGAATGGATTGTCTGATACAGTTTCTGTTTTCTGGTTGTTTTTTTTTGGTTTTCTAGGTTCATTTTCCGGAGAAAGCACACTTTTCGCACAGTTTTTCTGCGAATATTTTCCTGAAAACAACCAACTTTTCAAAAATCGCCAAAAAAGAAGAGTTTTTTTCGATTTTTCAGAAACTCTTCTCAAGCAAAAACCACAGACAATAATGGTAACAATATTATTTTGGTTGTTTTCACTATTTTTGTTTCCAAAAGCACGAAAATGAAAACAAAGCAAATCCAATAATGTCATAGGAAAAAATGACAAGTGATTCACCATGATACCTTTCTTGTTTGTGTATTAACATCCTTGGCAAGACGCAGCCAGGCAGAATACAAGAGAGATTCATAAACAGTGACGAACGGGGAGTGGATGTCATTCTGTTCACAGTAACCGCTGACTCGGGCAAATGTTGTTTGGTTCTTTGGGAAACCTGAAATGCTAATGCTTCCTTCAATATACCCCCCAGTCTTTCTCCCAGCCAGCACATCCATCAATGTGGTCTTTCCAGCTCCACTAACTCCCACTAATGCTGTCAGAATACCTGGCCTAAAAGCACCACTAACATCTCTTAACAGCTGCAGACGAGTTTCTTCAATTCCTTGGGTCTTCATTTCCTGATATACAGAACCAAATCTTGAAGTTAGACATGTTAAAACTGTCAAGTTGGAAACTGAAATATTGGTATCATTATCTTGAAAAAGCAGTAAGTGGAACTGAATCTTCCGAACTACAACCCGTATGAGAAAAAGATGAGAATTTATTTGCTTTATTTTCCCTTGGAAATTATGCTTATGTTATACGTCCACAGAGGCTTAGAAATGTGAATCATTAGTGGAAGAGACTTACCGCAGGCATATCCACATAGTAATTTACATGGTTGAAAGCAAGTGAAAGAGGCTCGAAAGGCAGAACCATTCCTCTTGTAGCTTGTACATTTCCAGGGCCAACTGTTGAGCTGGTGTTTCCGTGAGGATTTCTCACAGCCATGGGTATACCTGCATGCAACATTAGGTGGGTGAGCATAATAATCCATCACTTTCACATGTAGCATTTGAAAGTGGCAGATAAATAAATAAAAAAACTCTGTTGCGATAGTCAATCGTGCACAAAATCCGAAACTCGAGTCCCTATCTCAATAATTGTGTTCCTATATAATTGGTCCATCCCTTCATTATCAGTATTAAATTGCTTAAATATATAGTCAATTAAGCCCAACAAAAGTACCAGTAACTTTAGAATTATTGCTTCTCCCAAACATATCATACACATGCCTTAGAGAGAACACTGAATGGAATGGTCAAATTAGAACTAGAGGAAGCAGAAGGCAATGAAACAACGAACCTTCGCCATTAGATGACATTCCCCGCCTTATATTATCTTCATCATCCTCCTCCACAACAACAGCTTTCGAATCACCAGGAACTGAAATTGAATTTGGTAAAACAAATTTAAAATGGGAACAATGATTATGGACCTTTTTAGAATAGCATGAAGCTGAATCATTTAAGTAAGTAAATTGACTTACTCTTCATATACGTCAGTGCTGCTATGAAAAGAGCATTGAAAAGCAGTGAAAACCCAATAAGTGCTCCGATGCAAATCCAGTACCACGTTTCGGTCACAAAGAGGCCTCTTTCCTTAAGAAGGGTCTTTCCAACTGTCAAGGAAGAGCCATTGACAGGCTGTTCCAAAAAACACAGGTTAACTCCATATAATGGTATTACAGAATAAAGTGTTACTGATTGCGTTTCTCTTTTTCTTTTTTTGTCTTTTTCGTTTTTTGTTTTCATTTTGTGATTGTTTTTGGAAGAAAAAAAAATGTAAGGATTCAAAAACGGTAACTGTTTCTCATTTTTTTGGTGAAATATTTGTCTATCACATTCAAAGATATCTTTTTGGAGTTTCCTGAAAGTCGGTTGTTTTCCAAAAACGGTTTTAGAAACAGTTCAAAGCAGTTTTATGTGTTCTCTGAAAACTTAAAAAAGAAAAACAAAAGGATGCCAAAGAAGGGAAATAAATTACTGAAAATCATTAAGAGAACTTACCCCACTCCATCTTTCTGATAGAAACTCGTTGATAGCTATAGCATTTTGTCCATACATCATAGGAGAGACATAGTAGCCCCATATCATCCATGGTTTAATGTCATCTGAGAAAGAAGAAGGATATAGCTATACTTAGTGGTTACTTCAAGAACCGCAGAACATTCTGGACTAGCCATAACTGCTCAGAAATACCTAAAGACCAGTTCGCAACAGTGTTTGGAAAGAAAGGGAAAGGAAAGGAAATAATAAATTTCCTCCCTTCTTCTGTTTGGTCCTAGGAAGGTAGAAAGAAGTGGAAAAAAAAGCTCTTGCCATGTCCTTATTCTCTCCTCTTTCCCTTTACTTAGCAAAACAAAACAAAGAAAGATAATAACCCCACCAATATCCACAACAACCTTTACCACCCTTCCCTTTCTGTTTCCCTTCCACAACCTCCAAACATGATAGCAATAACCTTTGGAAAGAATTTCAACAGTAAAAGAGAAGAAGGATTTATAACCTTTGGCAACAATAAAGCCTCCAAGCACGAAAACCAATAGCAAGGTGAGGGAACCAAACATGTTCGCGACAACCTCAGTTCTTCCGGCAGCAGCAAGGAATCGGAAGAGAGAGAGAGCCATCTGATGCACACCAAAGAAAGCCACGAACTGTTTGAAGAACCTGAAAGAAAAGATAAGGATATGTCAGTACAGTATAATGACCTCTATGGCTCTCAAACCTAGAAAACAAAATCTTAACTTAAAGCTGTGAAAAAAACCCAGCTCTGTTTAGAAACACTGCCACTTTCAATTATAAATTTCCACTTCCAAAAATTTCCAAAATTATAGAGAAAAAAAAGTTTGGTAACTGTTTTCGCTTTTGAAAAAAGAGAAAAGATGTTCACTGTCCAACCGTGTCCCACATTGATCTCTGCCCCCAGTGACCTCCAGCCACCCTCTGCCACCGCCCCTATCCCCCCCCTCCTGCTAAATATCTTTGAACACAGAAATTGTGCACGACACATGTTTTTTGTATTTGTTCTTCAGAAAAACAAAACTGAAAGCTTACAGAACAGACCCTCGTCATATTGAGCTTACCTACTAGCAGCAGGTGCAAACCCAATTGTGTAATAAGTAAGAATGATCCATATCCCAGACTCCATGAACGATATAGGAATCCGAAGGAGCCAAATGGGCAAGCCAAAAGCCCAAGCAGGGTAAAACAAGCTATCCCTCTGTTTGTAGAACACTGGAAGCCTAAAAACCGTCATCGCAAGCTCCGCCATTCCGTTAAACATCACGTTGATGAGACTGAAAAACAAGGCTCCCCAGAATTTTGCAGCGTCCTCAAGTTGACCCGCTTTCATTTCTGTCCTTAAAAAGACAGTCAGTGCAATCGTTGCCATTATTGTTATCTGTGTCGTCTTGAAAATATAAATGAAAGAGTTTCGCTTCATCAGTAGCCATTCCCTTGCAAAAGATGCCCTGAAAAGTTCCCAGTTTGAAATTCCGTATTTTTCAGTAACCAAAGCCGCTGGATGGGCTCTGGACTTATCGTAAGGAACTCTAAGTTCTTCAGAGATCTGTTGCCCGATTTTGAAAGAATTGAAGGCCCTTGCAAATTCAGGTACTGAGACTGCTCTATAAGGTTGGTTCTTTTTGAACCAATACTGTTCTTGGTCTTTTTTGGAAGTAACCTCTTGTAGAAAATCTGCAACTCCTTTTCTCTCCGGGCATTTAAATCCAGTGTATTCAAAGAACTCGAGAACATTTTCTCGTGGACCTTGGTAGACGATTTGGCCTTCCGAAAGGAGAATCACGTCGTCGAAAAGATCGAAAGTTTCTGGCGCAGGCTGAAGGAGGGAGATGACCATGGTTACATCCATTATGTGGACCATTTGCCTCATGAACTTGACTATTTGAAAGGTGGTGGAACTGTCTAGCCCTGTGGAAATTTCGTCCATGAAAAATGCTTTTGCTGGTCCGACCAACATTTCTCCTGCATTCAGGACAAAGAGTCCTAGTTAAAACATCAAACCTCCTAAGTACGTCGACACATAGATAGATTATTGACATGCCAATTAAGTGGTATATCCTGAAAAATGGGTTGTTTTCAGAAATTTTTCCTAAAAGAGATGTCCAAACAAGTTTTCTACGTTTCCAAGATAAGTGAAAAATACACGAACACACAAGTAATACCAAACAAGCTCTTAGTTTCCACACACATACCAGTAGTAACACGCTTCTTTTGTCCACCAGAAATGCCCCTTCTCATATCATCACCCACCATGATATCAGAACAAATATCCAATCCCAGGATCTGTTAAGAAAACCATCAGATTTTAGCCGATTGACAAATAGGCAAAAAAAAAGAACAAAAAACTTGAAATGGAAAAATGGAAGCAAAAACAGACCTTGAGTACATAATCGGTGATTAAACTGGTTTCCTGGCCAGCCATGGCTGTGGCTTTCATGAATGCGTCGATCTCAGGGTCCGGCTTAACGCCCGCTTCTTTCTCCCTCCTCGACAGCTCAATGAGCATTTCATACCTGGTTCCGACTCCCAAGCAACGCCCAGAGAAATCAAGCGTCTCACGAACAGTCATCTCACCGTAGTGAAGATCGTGCTGGCTAATGTAAGCACATGTTCTCTGAGGAACAAATTCCTTGAACTCATGCCCACAGTAAGTCACTTTCCCAGTCACCTGAGCACACAAAGGAAATTAAATGAGTTCAAAGGGCCTGACAAGAAGTTGGGATCAGTATTTCTGTTAAAAGGTCCCAGTTCAAATTCCTCCTCTTTTTCCTTCATTGTGGGGAATCAAACGAAGCATAAGCGTGCATATGAACTGATGCAAGCAAAGAAAAGTAAAGAAGAAGATAGATAACAAACTAACCCGTAGATTATCATCGGACTTCCCTGCTAGAGCCTGTAGCAATGTTGTTTTTCCAGCGCCAGGAGGCCCAAGAAGTAGTGTCATCCTGAAAAACAAAAAAAAACGACAGTTCAATGAACATAGTTTCTTTCTCCTTTGAATTGGATGTTAAGATTTGGCTGCTTCATCACAGCTTTCAGAATTATTTTTCGTAACACTTTCCAATCTTGTTTGGTTGAAGGTTTCCAAAGCTTTGTTTGTTAGAAGACATCAAAAGATATCGCTGATAAAAAATAAAAAAAAACTTCAGAAGATATTTTCAACTTCTCAAATATACTATCCGCTAGAAAATGGATACGATATGAGATCGTAAACAGTTTCTATAACATTGTACATGAAAACTCAACCAAAGGGATCTGCTTTCCAATTTTGAAAACTAATCAGTCAATCTGATTGGCCATAATATTGATTAAGTTTTAGGTATTCTATTGTCGAGGAATACTTGAACATACCTTGATGGTTTTATAACTCCACTCACATGCTTGAGAATGTTAATGACCCTTTTCTTAGATGGAGAAAGTCCAATCAATCCAAGAGCTCCCTGCTCAAATTAAAAATAAAAAATAGAGAGAAATCTTCAGCCACCACAGTATAAATTGAACAAGATGGTAAATCTTGTACTTTGCATATGATCTCAACACTAGAAGTTTCAATTTCCCATGTGCTTATGCGCAGGTGCGGATAGAAGGGGTGCTGGGCGAGGCCCGGGACCCTGCACAGCTCTAAATACTCCCACTAATTATACTAGTTTTTGAGGTTAATTTGAAAAAAAATCTATAAGATCGGTCCCTGCAAGTTTCTTGAGGGGAAAAAAAGTTCATAAAGTCCATATATATATATATGTGTGAAAAATCCTCCTAAGATTTCAATTTATCAACTATTTCTTGGTCGTAGATACAATATTGAATGGTGGTTGCGCATATACGCATAGTTATGGATTATATTTTTTTCACTAATATATATCATGGATTATATTTTTTTCACTAATGTAGAAACACACGTGATTCGGGACTCTGCTGCATACAAATCTTGCGTCTGCCATTGCTTATGAGCTTCCAACCTATTTGCAGTACTAGGAACAAAACTGTTTGTGGTGCTTTACCATGATTTTACTACTTTACATGATTTATCTAACAGAGAATAGTTTGTAAGACAAGCTATTGTACAAGTTTCTGTTACAATTGAGAAAAAGTCCAATTCTGAATTTACAGGAAGGAAACAAGTTGATAAACAAAAGAAATCATCACCTCGATTGCATTAAGGGAGGAATTGAGCAGAGTTGGAAGAGCTCTAGTCCCGACATACGCATCTCCCTCCACTGATAAATTCTGGAACCGCACTTCAATCTTCGGAATTTCAATTCCCACCCTGTTTCCATCAAAGCCCCATTATGCCTTCGAAACGAAATGAGTACTAACAAAACAATTGCTTAAAAGCAGAACAGGTTATTCCATTCACAGTGCTTCAACTAAATTAGCTATAGAGAGAGAGAGAGAGAGAGAGAGAGAGAGAGAGAGAGAGACTGACCTGTCAGTTCGTGAGCGCAGCCTCTGAAGGAACTTCTCGTTATCATCTTCAACAACTTTCAAAATACTCTCCATCAGCTGTTTCTTGTCCTGAACCCCAAGATTAGCAACATCCACCTCGTTTGCCATAACCCTTCCGTTGCTCATCACCTGTTTCAACATCCCTTTCCTCAACCGATCGTAGGTCGGCAGCCGCTCGATCGCGGCCCACTTCAGCTCCTCCTCCTCGTCCCACCCCGTCGACCGCCGCGTGCTGTTCCTCTGGAACACGTCCGGCGGCCCCTGCCATACTTCCCTTATACTCGTCGACCTCCAGCTCCGGCGACTGCTCGTTGCCCGAGCCAAATCGTCGGCCACAAACCCCGCCGCCATCCTCGATTTCTCCCGCTACCCAACACGCCTCTCTCCCAACTCTGCACAGATTCAGCGTATATCAAGTGAACCGAAGTGGGTTTAGCTCAGACTCAACTCACAAGAAACACATTGAAGTGCGTCTTCTTCAGTTCCATACAAAAAGCAGAATTTTCACTCAGCAAATGCGTGGAATTATAATGGGAGAAAATTTTCAAATTCCTCCAATGACACACGTACAGACAACCGGAGATTTTAAACTTAGAGGAAATGAACTGAACAATCTGGACCAGTGAGAGCGCAGAATTTTGGAAATTCGGTTATTTTTGACTTCTGTGTCTTCAACGAGAAACTGGCATCAGATACTTAGGAGGTTTTGAGCTGAGGATGTATATATACAAGTGTATAGGGAGTCAAGGGTGGGAGGCAAACAATTGACAAACAATTAAAATATTTTGACTCTATTTTTTTTTTTTTTTATCCGCAAATATTTTGACGTTTGTTTGTGTGTTTTGTCTTTATGGGAGCCAGGTCAGTATTGGCCTACTGCGGCGGGTTCGCCTCCCCTCCATTGTATTCCATCTAGTCTACTGTCGAGTTTACAATTTGTAGGCCTATTTCGGGCCCAAATCTATAATTGGAATCGTTCATCATGTAGAACTCGTTGAGACGAGCCACCATACCAAAAATCATGTCTATTGGATTTGTATTGATACCTGTTTGAAACACATTTTACTTGATAAAAATGGTGTTGAGCACACTAGATAGGAACCCGCCCAACACCATTTTTATCAAATAAATGTGTTTCGAATAGGCATCAGTACAAATCCGATGGACGTGATTTTTGGTATGGTGACTCATCTCAACGAATTCTACATAATGAACGGTTTCGATTATCGACGTGGGCCCACAAATTGCAAACTGGACAGTAGACTGGATGGAAGAAAACTGAAGGGGAGGCAAACCCGGGGCTTCGCCCCCTCCAGTGTATTCCATCCAGTCTACTGGGGCTTGGGACTTGGGAGTGGCAATAGCTCCCGCGGCAAGGCGAGATGACCGTTGAAACCTTCACAGTGGGAATCTGGTGCTTAGCACCCAGGATGCTATAGTTTTTTTTTAGTGGAAGAGTAAGAAATGCATTGATGGAATTAAAAAGTACAGATATTGGGTCCATAAGTGAAACAAAATACAACAAACAACATAAGCTACAGACATAAACATAAAACATGTAGGTCTGCAGTAGCGCCAGTCCAAAATGGTGTACCTCTGGCAGCTGCTGAGGAAGAAGACGCTAGTGTTGCCCGTTTGGCCAGGATACTAGAGTTATGGAGGCTACAGAATCTTTTGGGGTGGGAAATTTCGTTGTACTTGATATGGGCAACAGCCAATAATATTCCAGCTGGTTGTATTTTGTTGACCAATTCAAGAAAGTAGAAACCCATCCCCCTTTAAGGGGAAAAATAACAACCAACAAAAAGAAAAAAGCTTTATTGAATACCATGACTATCATTTGGTTCAATTTTTATTTTTATTTTTATCCCAACATTTTCATGAATGATTTACCTTTATCCTCTTTCCATTTTTTTCAGGCTCTGGAATTTTTGTTCAAGATTATAACTTTGTAGTAGTAGTATTTTGCATGGATTGATGTGCGGTCACGCCTTCACGTAACATATTTTATATAGACCTTCCCGATTCTCCGTCATATTTAATATATTGAGATATTTCTATCGTTTCATGCAATAAAGTATTGCAAAAGTAATATAAAGAACAACATCACTCGATAGTAGTATAATATTTTGCATGGATAAGGTGGAAATTTGCCGCCACGTTCCAATCCAATTATATAATTGAAAAATTTTCATGTAACATTCGACATCATCTGAACGTCTAACGTCTTGATATTTCTACGATTAGTATTGATTACAACGCTAACAAATTCTGTCAAATACCACGTCTACAAAAATATATATATCGACAAATTGATAATGTTGATATTCATTGCCATGTTTGGACCCATGCACCGATACAATACAATAATCCTTTTACAATTTACTACGCGAGATATCGAATACCCCTTTCTATGGAGAATTATTCAGTGCATTGATTTCTTTATCATTTATGATTTCTTAAACGTGCGACTTTAACAGACACATAAAAGTAACTTTAACTTTCGACGTTTTTAATTAGAGAATAAATTCTTTACACCGTCGGTGTAAACATTTGTTTCCTCCAAATCAATTGTATTGCGACACATGTCAAAACAGTGGTCCTAATTAATAAAATATGACGATATGACGCAATCCAATTGATTTGGAGGAAACAATTGTTTACACCGACGGTTATAAAGAATTTATTCTCTTTTAATTAAAAACCCTTTTCTTTCTTTCTGAGAAAGGAGAATATGAACAAGAGAGAGCAGACTTGGCTTGCGACTTGGACGCCTTCTAGAAGCATGAGGTCTCGCAAGAAATTTCCACCAATCATACATGTGTTATTATTATTATTATTATTATGTGATGAATTATTGTACTCAACTGTGTTATTTACACAAACAAAAGCGACAGATCATATAAAGATTTTTTATGGGGCCCACTAAAGTTTCATACAAATGATCTAAGCCGTTCATTAAATGTAAAACACTTTTTCAATGATCCTCGCGAAAAACAAGCTCAATCTAATACTTATAGATGCTTGATTCAATCATTCAACTTTTCATTGTTCTGAAATTTGAATGAAAAGTTAGATGATTGAATCAAGCAGCTATAAGCATTGAATTGAGCTAATTTTTCGCGAGGGCATTTGAAAAAGTGTTTTACATTTAATGACCGTTTGGATCGTTTTCTTGGGATCCGTAATGGGCCCCACTCAAAATCTGTGTGTGATATGTTTCCGATTTATATGTGTCAACAGACTTCTTGTATTGCACTCCTGACAGAAAAGAAAACTAACTTAAAAGGCACGGGACCGCACCGATCAAGCCGTGTGGGTCCGCGGCTCATCCACTTGATATTCTGATCTGGGACAAATGATGATTCCACGCAAATGGTTTGGTTTGTTTCCACTGTTTTAATTAACAGCTCATCTTATATTTAGCATACTAATAATAAAATAAAAAAAACGAATATAAGTTGGCTGCTGATTTTGTCACTCTCTTTTTTGTTAACGCCATTCTTTTACAAGTGTATTTTTGATGCAAAAATTAGGGGTGAGCAAATAATCCGTTAAACCGTGAATCCAATCCAAACCAATCCAAACTGAATTATTTTGTTTGGTTTTTAAGTAGTGTGGTTTGGTCTTGATTTTAAAAAATTCAAAACCGAGTTATATGGTTTGGTTTGTGGATTTACATTAACGATTGCGGTTCCAAACCGATCCAGACCGTATATATACATTTATATATATATTAGTTTAATATAGTGAATTAACTTTCTAATTTAGTACTCCACTTCACCTCTACATTCCTTTACTACGAATAATAATTGCCCTAAATTTCTATTAGTTCACAAGTTTTGGTGATGGTTGATTTTGATGAATTTTTTGTGATTTCAATAGAATTTTAAGTTTAAATATAAGTTTTGCTTTTATTTATCTATGCCATTTTGAGTACTTTAAATCGTGTATAAAATTGATATTTTAACTTCAAGCAAACCATGATTCAAAACCGAAACTGATCCGTATCTCAAAGGTCTGGATAGGTTTGGTTTTATAAATTTTATGGATTGGTTTGGTTCTCAAGATTTATAATCCGTAGGTATTAGTTTGGTTTTGGTTTACTTCAAAACCGAACCAATCCAGACCATGCTCACCCCTAGCAAAAATACATTTGCAGGGGAGTGACATTAACAAAAAAGAGAGTGACAAAATCATTTCCCATATAAGTTTTCTTAATTAATCAATACTCCATTCGTCCTCAATTTAAGTGTCCATCACGATTCTGCGTGTCATTTTCAATTGTTTATGTCTCTCAATATATATTACAAAAAACTCACTAATTTTCCAAGCCAGTCATGAAAAAATTATCTCAAACTGACTTGTTTAAAGTTGTACAACTTGTACTCGTCATCGCCTAGCACGTGAGCAACTAAAGAAAACTGCTTAACAACAAAATGTCTTCATCCAGACTAACAGCTCCATGTATAGACTTGTCATGGCAAGTTGGGAGATCGAAAGAGCTACATGAATTGATTATGCAAGTGAATCTAGTGGATACGAATCTTGCTTGGTATTCCGAGGGTAAAAAAAAAAATTTGAATCTTGCTTGGAAACCTCTTTATCTAGATGTTAACGTCTATTACTTTTGTAACTCAAGAGCTATAAATTAATTTACGTGTATCTTGATTAATTCCTGAAAAATAAATCCTAGCGGTCACTCGCATGGAGCCCAAAAGCCACGGCAGAAAGCCCCATCTGAATTAGGCCCCGTTTCAGAAAGTAAAATAAGTACTTAGTATTTTTTAAGAAGGCAATTTCAAGTTCAAAAATTATGTGTTTATACAAATTATTTTCCTATCAATATGAATCTTGAAATATTATTTTTCATTTATATTATTTTTTAGTTTAAAAATGTAAAATAAATATTTTTTTTAAAAATGTTCTGAAACGAGACCTTAGCCCCATATTGCGTTTTACGAGATTTTGAACATGAGATCTAAGAATGAACAAACCCGACATCCGCGGCAGGAAGAACATATCCTTTTTGTCTTTTGAGTCTATCACCCAGTCTGTACTACGGATATATCATACACTATTTTTGAAAGATATGCAATTAAGGAATAGTGATCACGGACCACAGAATAGTGATCCAGTTGGAAGGCCTTATCCTGTTATTGTGAGACTAGTGTTTGTCCGTGCCTACGACACTACCTACTATTTGATGACATTTTTATAGTATATTTGTAAGAGATGGGTGTTTTCTTAAAAGAGTTGGAGAGCACATATTAGCCCTTGAATCAATTGAAGGCTGCTGATTTTGCCACTCTTTTTTTTTGTTAACGCCATGTCCCTGTAAATGTATTTTTGCACCAAAAATACACTTGCAGGGGAGTGGCGTTAACCAAAAAAAGAGTGGCAAAATTATTTCTCCCAATGAATCTCAACCATTCTTTCAATTTGTATTTATGTGGTCTCCACACCCTCATATTTTATTAAGTAAAACTTGTGTTTGTGTGGTTTCCACGTCATTATGTTTTTTTGTTTTATTAAGTAGATTCAAACACGCCAACTCTGACTGGAACAAAGGGTCAAATACTTCATCTGGGTTAAGTATGGTCTTCTTCGGCCAAGTCTCGTCTAGAAGGTCTTCTTCTGGACTTTGGGGTGCCTTGCAATCAAGGTTACACAGCTGTTGCACTGAGGATACATCCAAATTGTGAGTGGTTACTAATATATGGACTAGCCATTAGGTTACAGAGATAACAATAATAATAGAATCCATATAGTCCCTAATCATTGAAGGTATAAACGGGGGAGGATTGGAAACAGATATAATCTTTGGCAATATGCACAAGTGGCTACTGTCAAAGTACCACTGAAACAGTGCAAAACTAATATAATTTAATTCGATTTTTTTTTGAATAATGCAGGATGTCCCAGGCTAACTTGATCGGACCTCAAACTAATTTCTACAGCTCCTCCTCCCATAGCCGTTCCATTCGTTTACGGGTGGGGTGAGGTGGCCCCAAAAGTTGCTGGCAAATTGAATTGCTTATACAAGTTAGCTGGTCTGGTTTTCCCAAAAGTTGTGGGCCCTCCCAAAAGTTGCTGGTCTGGTTTTCCCAGATCCGGTGGGCGGTGATGGTGGGTTAATAATTTTAGGATAGGTTCTTTGTTGTGGCTCTGTTATCCTGTCTCGCTGTGGCCGTGCTTGCCGGCGATCTGTCGGCTCGCGGCCAGTGCTTGCCGTGACAGCGGAAGCTTGTGCCGGACTTGTGTCCATTTGCTCTTGTCTGGGAGATTGCTTCTATTGGTGTTGGCTCGCTAATATTTCGTGGTCTTCCGGCTAGAGGGCGCAGGCGATTGACGCTCGTGGATAGCATATCCACCGATGATTTCATCTGTGCTTCATCCGGTTTGAGCTGTGGATCCTGTGGGATCTTCTACTATCAAGGTTCGACTGGGTTCTATGCCCACGATTCTCGATGGTCTGTTTTTGCAGTGGTGCCCGTGTTTGGGCTTTGATAGTTTTGGTTCTCTCCTGCATCTTTTGTTGAAATCATTGTTCAGCCTTTGGCTTTGATATGAATGGATTGACATTTTCAAAAAAAAAAAAATACAAGTTAGCTAATATATTAGGCATTTTGGAACTCATTACCTTCACACATCGATTGAATACAAACTCTAAAATTGGATTTCGAAACAAATCAAGTTACTCAAACTCAATTTAGAGCTCAAAATAACAAGAATACAAGAGAAAGGCATGCGAAAGTGGTGAATACAATATGTCCTAAATAAATACATACCAACTTAATATGCGTGTGCATCTAGAGGCATAAAGTGTGGAAGTATGTGTCTGGTGTTGTGTATGTGTGCAAAAGTTGCAATAGACCTATGTTTGCTATGCTAATCCAAGTCTTCCGGACCCTAAGCAGAAGTATAGCTCCGAAGTCAGCCGTCAAGCACATGGACGAAGCCATTTTCAACAAGTGAAGAGAAGCAACAACGGATTGCCAATAATGCAAGGCTTAATAAAGGTATCAGATGGCAAAAAGTCAGGCTAGGGTGCCAAAAGAGAGAAAATATCTTGCTACTTGTTCAAAGTAGGGCCTTAGCCTTTAATTTGTCATTCTTTCTCCAGTTTCTGACAGTAACTTAGCAGTCTGCTAGGGTCGGGATTTGTTGATTCTATTTATTGCCAGTTTGCCACTTGCCAGCTACTAAAAGATAAGATCTCTGTGACGTTTTCCCCCTCCTGTCATATACGGAATATAATGGTACAACTGTTTTTGAGACTTCTCTGTCTTGAAAATTAGTCTCAAGCTCATCTCTCAGGCGCATGATATTATGACATTTTCCAAAATAACCATAAATATTTGCCACGTGTGCAGTTATGGAGCATCTCCAATTGTTAACCCTTTTCACCCAAACCCAACATGTGAGTAAAACCACTTAAAACTCCTCTCCAATGGCATACCTTTTTACCTACCCATTTTGATTTCTACACTTTTTATTACCCAACTGGGGAGGCCCAAATCCATATTTATTTTTCTCAACGTCTCTTTTCACTTTCGTATTTACAAATGTGCCATTCTGACTCAAATTTTGGAGTGAAAACCAAAAAAACATTAGATTTGGGTTTAAAAAATAGGCGTGACATTGCAGAAGACTAATCCAAGTAGACCTTTTGACCAAAATTTTCACCCAAATGTGGGGAAAAAAATGGTTTAGGGCTGGAGATGCTTGGGCTTAGATACCACTCAGGGGCATAGTTTCAGAACCATTGCTAGTCGAGTTCCTTAGACTGGCCAAAACGATGTATGCCATCCTCAGGCGGGTGAATAGCTGGGGAAAAAACATACATCATGATCTTACGTAAACTGGAAGATAACATCGGTGCACGAAATTCTCATTTATAGCAGGGCTTGGAGATAGGAGATAGGAGATAGATAACCTTACCCGACATTTGTGGGCTAACCTTGACGTGGCCTAGCCCATCACTCTTAGGGTCCATTTGTTTGACTGGATATGAGCATTGAAATGGACTACATATCCAAGATGGCCACATATCCATTGTTTGGTTAATTTTTTTTTTTACCTGGATCAAACATCCATCAGATATATGATCCCATAGTGTGAGATATACAATAGTACAATACCATGATAGTGTGATACTAGTTATCCGAATTATCCGATCACTATTCTTCCACCAAATAACATAGTTTAAGGGGTTATATATCCCTTTACTAGTAATCCCATCAAACAAATGAGGCGCTAGGGAATAAAAAAGCTGCACACAAGCACACGCAGTAGAACATTTTAGCTACAGTTTGGTCAATCGTTTCACTGATTTGACTCAACCCCAGCCAGCCATAACTGCATATTTTAACAATTCATAGAAATATAAGCAAACTTAAAGTCTGTATTTTAATCGCTCAATCAAGCTCTACTAGTGGTGACAAGTACCCAACCTAGATAAAGTCTCTAATAAATAGTTTAAGTTCAAAAGATGGCTGAATATTGACAAAGGATTCGTGTAATCTACAAGAAAGCAAGATCTAAATTTGAGTATTCATAAGAAGTTCTGCATGCTAGAATTCAAAAGTTGACATCAGGGAAATAATACAATATCTGTCTCTACCAAGACAGAAGAAATCCAGGCACTAAGCAGAGGGAAACGGTCATAAGTGAACTACAACGAATCACCCTTTTTCCACTTTGCGATAAGGCTGAGGTCAGCGTGGCCTATTGGCCTCCTTGCACTTGAGCACTTAAGAAATTTAATTCCTCCATGGGAAAAAGTAACATTCAAGATAGGAAGCCCATTGAACATCTGCAAAGTACATCAAATAAGCTGTCAGCATTCTCTCCTAGGAGTAACAACTAACAAAATATGGATCACAAGAGTTAAAGCATCTAACTCAAAATCAATTGGCAATGAGTGGAGAGGCCGTCCAAGCTCATATAGTAGTTTTGGAGGTTAGAATTAACCAATGTGGGACAAGCTCGAACAACAACTATAACAAGGTTTGTCTTTCGGATGAAGCTCCAGTTTCTGTATGGAAAGTAGTTCTAGCAAGTATTTTCATTTAGAATACCAACTTTATCCAGACACTTAGAGAGGTATCAGAGGAATCGTTTTTTTTTTTTTTTTGTCCGATCTCAGATTGCTAGCCACTAAAGGTGACAAAAGTACCAGAAACTGCAATTACAAGCATCCACCCATGTGGTTATATAAGATATACAGCCATTACATGAAAATTACGGACAGCTAGAACTCCTCTCTCTGCTCCTTGAGAACAAGAATTATAATTCTCCACTCTACTAACAATTTGGAATTGAAGAAGCCAAAAGTAATCCCCACTTATTGGCAGCTAAAAAAGATGTGTCCTTCGAGGCAAAGTGCATAACTAAAAACCTCATCTGCATGAAACCTGAATTAAAAAAAAAGAAAAAGAAAAAGAAAGTCTCTATAGCAAAACTTGTCAAACGACTCAAACCACACTCTGTGATCCAAACAAACAAGTGGATTAGCTTCTACCATTCTTTGAATACTTAAAGATGGTTAGGATCGTCACACACGCACACGATTTAAGAGTATAAACAGTAAAGAATCAACACAAAGATATACGTGGTTCTCCAAAACTAGGTACGTCCACGGGCGCGACAGCGGCTGCTGTTCTTTTTATTATCACAGTATGAAATAGGGTTTACAATATAAAGTATTTATGCCGACTCTATTCCAACCCTAATTTGGTATTTGGTCTGTATTCCAAAAATACCCCTGTACGAACCGTACCGTACCGCAGGGGCCGTTGCCCCCCGCACCCTCCAATTACGGAATGCCTGGGACTTCAGCCTAGTCTACTTTCACTGGATCAGCGATGGACCAGATGTTATCGCTCCACTCCACTCATTTCGCTTTGGCATCTGGCCTTCTTTCTAGAACTCTTTAGTACCTCTTCATACTTAACATATGAGCCACAGTTCTAACAAATACAGCTTCTAAGTGAACCTGTGATACACAATACTCACTCTTGTTTGATTGTTGATTCAAAATCAAAATTTCAAAAGTCCCGATTGGTGAACATACTTTGGAACGTATTAATAATGACTATTTTTGGAAAGGCTATTTTCTAAGAAATTAGAAACCACAAAAAAATTAAATAAATAAACACATTTCTGGATTCTCAAAAATCACTTTGGCTACACATGTAATAAGGGATTGTATTTTCCAAAACATAAGCGTAATCTCGCTCTATTCCCACTAATCTACACAGTCATGCAGGAACCATAGTTTGCCTCCCAAAAGAAAGGGGAAGGCTAAGGCTTATACTCTAAGAGAGGATGTCCCTCTTGAGTGTTGACTTGGGACATTCACCGATCGAGCAGGTATTGAAAGGTATGAACAGCTGATGGAATTGTAATGAAGAAAATTCCTCAGTATCGTCGAATGACTCTGTGCTGGATGAACTTGATCAACCGGACAGCAAAGGCAAATATGAACCATGTGTGAAGTTATGTGGCAGAGTAAAAGAATACGGCTGAACACATAATATGGTTCTGGTAACCATGGTGAGAGGGATTGATGCATGTTCACATTTTTGTCACCTCCTATGGCCATTCATGGACATTAACTGCCCAGATGCACAATTGAAATGCAAGTCAACAACCCTACCTGTCCTGGGTAGATCAGCTTGAGCCTCCATGTTGTAGGTATGAGCTTTTCATCATAATAAAGGGAACAGCTTTGTTATCGTTATATTAAGATTCTGATACGAACCATTTTTGAACATAATACTCAATGCGTTTATTAGTTTATTATATGAATGAGAAAGTAAATGATTTGAAACTAGAGCCACCATTACTCTCTCCATTTCTTATTATGTACCTTAATCCTTATTTGTTGATACGCTCACATACTGTACAGACTCATTCCAGACATAGTTTGCAAGGACGCACTAAGTCTTAAGAGACTTTATGTAGTTGTGACAAGATTTTCTCACTTAGATATCCATTAATGGATGCAATATTGTTGAATAAGTTATTGAGTGCAGACACCTCAAGTGTGTTGTAAGTATGTCTCCTTGAAAAGTTAAGACTCCCCACAATAGAATAGAAAAAAGGGCTGGAGAGAGAACAAAATAGCCACGCAACTTGCCTAAAACATATCCTTGCATACCAAGAAGTAACGTGCAAGTACCAAATGCCCTGGATATTTTCCCCCTTGTGCCATTGTCAACTGGATTGCGACCAGGTGATAACCTGCTGAAATGGATGGAAGAAATAACTCTATAAATACAAAGATGTGCAACACGCAAATTACAATAAATCCAACGGAACAAGGTTCGTATGTATGAGAGACGGCAACACTTACGGTGTCTGATTAGCCTGGCTCTCTGTTTGAACAGCACATCTCATCACGGGTATCAAATTCAAACTTCTGATAATGAAGCTCCATTTCAAGGACAATTACCCTACAATGATAAATTAGGTTATAACCAGAATAAAATAACAAATCACCATAAACAAGCTCATCTAGGTAATAAAACTTTAATCTGGATGATGTGCCGTTGCCAATTGTGTACAGCTCAGAACTTTACTCTGGGATGATGTGTCATTGTCAAATATGTACCGTGAGTAGTATGGAGGAAGGTGGTTACTCATAAGTAATGAAATAAACCGAGTTAGGTGACTAGTTTGTAGTGATCACTCTGTAATTCTGTAGTTTTCTTTCTAGTTATCTATATAGCCACTTCAAAAAAAAAAAAGAAGAGAAATATATAAAAATGCAAGGATAAAAAGCGGAACTACATTGAAGGGGAGTGTCATGGGTCACCCTCGGTTATACTTACGGATTATGCACTTGTCGGAACTCAAATAACTAGATTTTTCACTCAAATGATGAAAAAAATAGCTATTTAAAAGATGAATGGTTTGGATCATTAAAAAAAAAACTCAATGTCTTTCATTTAAAGACCGTGGGATAGTTGAATCAAGCTTTTATTCGTTTTTAACAAAAATGAATATCACTCACTTTACAGTTAACTTTTCTCTCCACATTTTTACAGAAAATAATTGATGATACAAGTGAACTCCCATTAAAACAGCACCACCCCAAATCACAATTCTGGTTCCACCGCCACAAAGATTAATCAAAGACGAAGTAATACCAGTCTTTCAGTGTACAGATATGGAGGAAAGGACAAAATACAAGAACGTACGAATTAATGGATATTTTGTCGCCGCGCCTCCTTTACCACTCCTCCCGCGTCGGCGGCATCATCGGCAAGTCCGTCACCATCATCAAGCAAATCCAACTCGACACCGCTTCCAGAATTCGCGTCTCACCACCACTGTCACAAGTTCCAATACCTCAGTCTAAAATCTTACAAGTGTGGCACATTATTTAAAACCTGTACTGTTTAAAACCTTTAATTACCGTTCTCTTTTCTTCTGTTGGGTTTTACTAGGTGTGGATATGTATGAAAGTGCAGGGGTTATTTGTATGCACAGCACTGGAAAATCTTTGGGTGTGAATTCTTCACTTGGGGTGAATTGTATCCTTTTTAAATATATGAAATCTGTCTTTTTTCAAGATATGAATTCTTCATTTGGAGGTGAATTGTGTCCTTTTTAAAAATGTGAAATCTGTTTTTCTTTAAGATATGAATTCTCCATTGGAGTTTGAATTTTGTTTTTTCAAGCGTGTGAATTCTCATTTGGGGATGTGAATTTTGTCTTCCTCATTTTTTCTGTGAATTCTTTGACAGTATGTAAGAGTAATTTAAGAATATTGTGATGGAGGCGTTGATGTGAGAAGTTGAGAACTACCTGTGTTTTTGTTTTTATCCAGATTAAGTGTTTGTTTGTGAATTATTTTAGAGGGTTGTAATTCTGAATTTAGGGCTGTGAATTTGTGTAATTTGAATGGGCATGAATTCTAGAGGTGTGAATGGTACAAAAGGGTGTGAATTCTTAAAAGGGGTGTGAATTTTGTCGCCGATGTAGCTGCCGACGCGGGAGGAGTGGCAAAGGACAAAATATCACTCAACACAACTTCTCCAGAAACTAAATCAGCAACTAAGAAATCGAAACCCGGATGATTGTACAAATTACGTACTAATGGATACGTCATACGACTATTCCTGTAAAGGGTCGTAAACTCTGCGAATCACAAAAGTAAGGACGAGAAATCGAAAACTAAGTACAAGTACAAGTGTACAACCGAATGGATTTCATTGCCTACTCAATGCAGATATGAATAGGTGGAGAGAGAAAACGTTGCAAACCTAAGGCGAGGCCTAGAGACTGATGCGGCGAATGGATGGATCGTCGGAGAAGGGTTGCGATCGCAGTAGCCACTGGATGTCTCGCCCCCGCCTTCTGCATTGCCCATCAGTTCACCATCAGCACCCGCCTTTGCGCGCGCGCGATTTAGGAGTTGTGAACAGAGATTACTTGTCACGTGACTTGCACGGAATAAACAAAACGTTATGGGTATACCTTGCATGATTAAGTACTTCGTGTCAAAAAAAAAAAAAAAAAAGGAGGAATAATTAAAGTATTTTATACTCAATCCAGTTACTTGTAGCAAAAATATTTTTGGCGTTTATCAAGTCAAAAATATTTTTGTGGCTTTGGCCTTTATCAAGTCAAATTTGTCACTGGAAATAGAAAAGCCATTATTTGGCGTTTGTGTGTTGTTGTCTATATGATGCTAGTAAAATGATTTAAGTGATCTAACTGCCGCCATGAATTAAGGCAGGAAATGACTTGGGGATCATCGAAACAACGTTGGCAAATTTTGACAAAACACTATCTTCTCAAGGGAAAAAATAGAGCTTGAAAATTTTGATTAAAAACATCAGAGATGCTATAACGTGACATGAACCATAGGTCACTTGCACACGAGTTCACCTAACTCAAATAATGAAATACCAAAAAGTAATATTTGCACGTAAATGATTTTTTCGTAAATTTTAAGCTTTCTGTCCAGGGTCGACGGGGGCATATCTATAACATGTCTCATGGGATTGGAAAGAAAGAATGAGGAGGCCAGTGTTTTCTGCTACATGAGGGTCCGGTCTGGACGCTCCAGTTCTTATATTTATGCGTTCGACTTTGTCGATTTGGTTTTGTTATGGAAGTTCTTATGATCCTTTTATAATTACATGGGGTGCAAACATGGTGGTAGCACAAATGTTGAATCTTCTTGGTTGACGACTCATCTTCCTTGTTCTTTACCTGTTTAATTCCTACTGGTGCTTGGTTTAGTTTTTGGATTGATATGAGATCTCGTGGGCTTTTTGCTCTGCTCTGTATTTCATGGAATTGTGAAAGATCAAACCATGTGCATGATAATATTCTCCTCTTTGCCAAAATAGTTGCACATATAATCCTCGCCCGTCAGGTGGTTCCATAGCCATTGGATGGTTTGTGCTATGTCAACGAATTGATGAGTTTTCTTACTAGAGCATCGTGTTTGAGTTGAGATTCAAATTAGCTTCAGTGAATTCAAGATTCAAACTCGTAGCTTAAGAGTTTCGATTTTGTTGGTTATTCTAAATCAATTTTGATGATCGAGTAATTCTATGCATATGGGTGATACAGGTCAACTACAACGCTCCATATTAGCGGAACTTTTTGAATTTTTTTGGAGTTACGGTAGTATTCATCTCAGGTGACAAGAACATTATGACGAAAAAACAAAGTACTCCAAATTAACATGACATAACTCATAACGTACATAACAGTGTAGTGGTGTTGATGACCACTGGAAATAAGTCAAAAAATCCTTGGCTCCATGGTTTAGGTGCTGCAAAATGCATGCGTTCCTATACCATGTGATACCCACTTTAATTTGTGATTTTTGTTTTCCAATTCCAGGGTTAGCATGGAATATCATACAACTACATAAGTCTCACACAACAAGGATTATCACACACCCAATTTTGAGGTCATCCAATTATCTTTGATACATGTATAATCATATCTATGAGTGTGAGTTGCTCGAGTGATTGTCAGTCATATACATAATAATGATGCAAACTCATGGGTAGAACTCACACCTTTAAAAACTGTTAGATTACAATAAGAGAATGTGTCCAAGAGTTTATATAAATTCAAGGACAAATCCATACTTAGCCACACTTAGCCACATTAGGATTGTAACATATAACAACGTTTCCCTTCTAGCGCACAGATTTTTGGACGAATTGGGAACATCTAATCATTACTTGTTTTTGTATTTTTGTTAGCATCTTGTCAAAATGAAAAATATTTTTAAAATTTTTTTATACCGTTTAAAAGATCTCAATGAGATCTATTAAACATGATTCATATTTGTAGAAAAATTATTTGAGTAAACACATGATTTTTGAACTTGAAATTACCTTCATTTTCTAAAAGTTTCTTTTTTTCAAAACCGAAACGGACTACGCTTTGAGGCTCTCTCAAATTCTCAATGCATTTCTACTCTTATTTTGTTTGTCCAATCATTTGACCTTGATAATTAATGGAATTTTAATCACCATTAAAAAAAAATTCCCTCCAGCAAACCAGAAAAGAAAGGGGGAGTCATGCAATTTCAAAACTCAAAAAAGAGATTTTACGGGGGAAATTGATTTTCAAGCATTTTTTTTTGTCCAAATGCATTTTATTTTTTATCTTAATTAATATAGAATTACAAAGCCTTGTTCGGTTGTGGGTTTGAAAAAATTTTGGGTTTAATTTTTGGATAATGAGTGAGGAGAGAAAATAAGGTAATAATTGAGAATATAGATAATAAGTGAAAAGATAAATGAGATTAATGATTAGATATAAGAGTAATGAGCGAAGAAAAAATAAAAATAATGATTGAAAATATAAATAATGAATGAATTTGGATTTGAAAAAAAATCCAAACCCACAACCGAATAAGAGCAAAACAACCATTCATATATTTTTTCCTTCACACATAAAAAAGATAATCATAGAAATCCACATCACTACAAAACAAGAAAAAGTCTCTCCATTCCGGAATGAGGGATCTTTTTGAAAATCGTGTCATTTTCAATTATTTATATCTTTCAATATGAGTGTCAAAAAATATGCTATATGAATCTTGGTTGATAGATTTTAATTAGTTCTATTAAATAAAATTTTCAAAATAATATAAAACTTTATAAATTGAAAGACATAAGTATTTTAAAATGACACATAGTTCAAAAAAGGTCACTTATTTCGGGGAACAGAGGGAGCAGTACATTTGAATAAAAGAGAAAATCAATTTCTTTTTACGAATTATAAAAACTAATGGGGATGTCAATGTAATTACGCCGATACTGAAAGATCCTATTGGCGGGGTGGGAGCAAACCGGCGCAGAGGACTTTCCTACTTTGGTGAGCTAAAACCTCCGCAGCAGCTCTTGGGAAACTCCGGCGCCGGCTTTCCCTAACCAGATTTGATCTTTATGCAACTCGATCATTCACGTCCACTCGCCTCCTTACAAAATGCGCTCTAAGGAAAAGATCTCCTACTTCTACGACGGTTCGATTCTCTTATCCCAACTCTTCGTCTTCTCTTCTTCAGTGCATATGTATATCTACGAACATGTATTCACAAAAATACATGTTGAACTTTCAAGATTTGAACTCTCTGATTGTACACTGTAGTTTACTCTTTAGCTCGGTTACTGTTCCGAAACCCTAGCCTTTACCATTGGGACTGTCTTTTACATACTCCCTCTTCCTCTGTCCCATTTTAAACGTTCATGTGGAAATCTGTGCATTTTCAAACCCCCAAAATATATTTCTATGTATTATTTATTTATATTTATTTTTATCTTTTTACACCAAATGAGCACTTTAATTTGGTGCGAAAAAAGAAAAAAATAATATTTATAAATATTTTTTTTGGGGTTTAAATTGCACGGAGTCCCGTAGGGGACTTTTATAATGGGACGGAGGGAGTATTTTCTAAGTCATATTGGTTTAAACATATTTATGTATGAAATACAACATGGCTCTTCTAGACAGTGGTAGATGCATGATTTCTGTCTAGCAGGGGCCTGAATGACTTGTATTGTCATATTGATAATAAAAAAAATATTTTATAAGCATATAAGCTGCTTGTGAGGTCCAGATAAGAGACGATATTGTGTGTATGTGCATAGCCGCCATAACTTGAAATTTTAGGAATTATTATTATTATTTTTCACTCAAGGGACTTGCAGGGGCCAATCCCATAGAAACATTCCTAATTAACCTAAAAATTAGAATAATATGTGAGTATATTTGGAGTTGTGTAGGGGCCCGGTCCCCCATTGCACCCCCCAAGGACCACCTCTGCTTCTAGATGTATCCAAGTAAATATCGGTTTCGTTGGGCACTTGACAATTGGTTGATGGTGCGGTATATATCATAATCAACTTGGATCGTCTCAGTTAGTATATATGATAAGAAAATGAGCTCACATTAGTGAAGAAATTCAGCTCACATTATCTCTCATTTCTAACCTTCCACTGAACTTTTGGACACTTATCTCTAAATGTTAAAAGGTAATTTAAGTTTAGAAAGGTCTGAGGCTTGGACAGGCACCCACCATACAGATCTGAGTCCTTGTGACATAGTGATAGTATGTAGGTGCATATATGGAGTTTGAACTTTTAGTCTTAAACTTTTACGGTGAATGTGGACCTTTGCTAACTGCAGATATTGGGTATTGGCAGGGGATGTTGGAAGTGTATACTTCGGGCCAAATCATCCAATGAAACCACATCGGCTTTGTATGACTCACCACCTTGTTCTATCTTACGAGCTTCACAAGAAGATGGAAATCTATGTTAGTACTGTGCCAATTTTGGAAATTTGTTTCTGCATTCAGATCTCTTGTGTTGTGATTAGCTAGTTTTGTTGATTATTGCTGTACCATGCAGAGGCCTCACAAGGCGTATCCTGCTGAGCTTGCACAGTTTCATTCGGCAGACTATGTGGAGTTCTTGCACCGGATTACACCTGATACTCAACACTTATTCCCGAATGAATTGGCAAAATGTATGTTGCAGATTACAGAGTTTCTATATTTTTGTCTGTTGAACTATTTCAAAAAGCATCAATTATTTAGTATCAAGGTTTGGTCTTTAACGACTTCTGAAACTTTTAGGGTCTGAGTAGATAGCTTTGGCAGAGCTTCAAGAACAACACCCTTGGCTAGATTTGGGAGTTTTGAAAGTAGAAATATGGGAATATTATTACGATAGCAGAGGATGATTCCAATAACGTAAATTTACTGCAATGGTTTTGCTGATAAGTTGATAACTATTTCGCCGTCTTGATCACTTTCTCAGAACCATGAGTGACATAGAAAGCGATGAGTTTAGCGTCCTATCAGTGGAGGCCCAGGCGGAGTAGATTTAGTACAGACCTAGCTTTTGGCACTACATGCACAAAGTGTTGCCCACTTGCCCTTAGGTCCTAGCCTACGACTCGTCGACTTCAAGGGCAATGGTGTACTAAAGCAGTGCCTGTGTTCATAACTCGAACTATTGAATTGTAGTTTACTTTGTTTAGAAATGGGTAGGTCATATCTAGTAGGCGATTTGATAGGTTTTGACACGTTGTGTCACTTAGTGACATGTTGTTGATTTGCTGTAGTATTTAGCAAAATTTCCTAGATGTAGAAATCTGGAAGTCTCAAGTATTTCTGCGATGCTTCATGTTTCTCTATAATATCGTTTTCATCCTGCAATTTTATTCTCTTTAACCATTCTCATCAAGTGATTGGTGAGTGAAACCATAAATATGCATTTTACGGTAGTCTAATCAGATATTGCCCAAATGATTCATACAAGGCATTAGCTGTACCCTATTATTCTTCATTCATGTCCTTACATTCACTCATATATGCCTTTATTCTCATTGAAGTTACACTATCGAATAGTGCTAATTTATATTATGCTTGTCTTTTCAGATAATCTTGGAGAAGATTGTCCAGTCTTTGAAAACTTGTTTGAGTTCTGTCAGATTTATGCTGGTGGCACAATAGGTAAGTTAAGCTCCTATGTTATGGTTGTTTGATCAAAAGGTAGAAGTTTAATTAACTACGTACTAAAGTTGGTTGGCAGATGCTGCACGCAGATTGAACAATGGGATTTGTGACATAGCCATTAATTGGGCTGGTGGATTACATCATGCTAAGAAGTGTGAGGCATCTGGATTTTGTTACATTAATGACTTGGTTTTGGGGATTTTGGAACTACTAAAATATCATGCTCGAGTACTGTACATTGATATAGATGTACATCATGGTGATGGTGTTGAAGAAGCATTCTACTTTACGGACAGGTAACACGACCACTTTTCTCTGTGTGCACTTGCTCGTCACATGTGCATGTTTGAGAGAGCGAGACATAGAACGTTGGAAATTATAAAAGCCTTGACGGAATGGATTGAAATTGCAAAAGCAATAGTAGACTTTGTAGTGCTGTTTTATGCTTATACTGGTGCTTAGGCCCTTTTCATTTTGATTGTCCGGCTTTTGCACATGGGTGCATTCCTTTTATGCCTGTTTCATAGTAGTCTATCTCTTTTCAAAAATGAATGTTATAGGCGTATGAAACTTTAAACTTAATAAGGCACGGCCAAAATTTCAAAATTACCGAGCTCATTGTAATTGCTCAAGAGTTAGAAGATCATAAAACTTAATAGATGCATCGTTTTGTTCTTTATCCTTCTATCGTGTAAATTTAAGCAACTTAAAAGGGCAATTCTTGTGATAAACAAGTAAGCTGCTGCATAATGCTTTATTTTTAACCTTGGAATTGTAATCTGAATTTGAAGATGAAAGATGTAATCTAAATGAAGCTTATAGTCTGCCAAATGAGTTGTGACCCAACCACTCAGTGCTGTAAATGTATTGTGTTCATGGCTGGACTATGATGTTATAAGCCCTTCAAAGGATAATCCCACGTGGGATAATGTGTGAGTTAAAGCAAATGATTTAATTCATAAGTCAGTGAGTTTCTTGTTGTAAACGTTTCAATCAGTATCGGATGGGTTTGTCGATTGGTCCACAAAAAGATATGAGTTGTTTTGTTGGCCTGCATGACGAGTCTATGTGTGTGATTCAAATTTATCTTTTACTCTAGAATTTGTCATTCCAAACATTTTAATGCTTAATTGTGCCGCTATACAACATGATCAATCATTCAATATCCTCTTCATGTTTGACATCATCTGAAGGTTTGTAGACTAATAAGAGAATTGCTAAAGCTTGAATGTGTAAGTGTATCAAAATGAATTAGCATATCCTTCTTAGAGCTCAATTTTTTCCGGGTGAATTTCACAGGGTGATGACTGTTAGTTTTCACAAGTATGGAGATCGGTTCTTCCCTGGAACTGGTGATGTTAAGGTAATTTTCATCATGAGTTCACTTCAGTTTCACAGTCTCTTTCTTTATTTTTTAGTTATTCATGTAACAGTTGTTCCTTTTCATGAGTATTCTTCCGTAGTATTGTTCATTAGACACAGCAATAGTAAGCACCAAGAGCTTTTACTTCAGAGGGAGGTATGCATGAATGTTATAAGTAATGTTTGACAGATTGGCTCGAGGTGTCCTGCCATCGGAGAGGAAAAAGCTAAGTTGATAGTAGTTGGAAACTTTCAACCAAGTAAGAATGAAGTGACTTACGTTTGTGTGTAATTATGGCTTAGTATACTTTGGGTTGACATTTGAGTTGGTCCATTGGCTAGTGGTAGGGGTTTGTGAGAGCAACTAGGACAACTAGGAAAGGATGGAAGGATCCATTGATAAGGATGCTTTGGTGGAAAACTGTTTTCGTAGGAGGCGGTTGTCAAGTGATTTAGCATGTATCTTGTAGGCATGCTTCACATAATTCGGAGGAGGTTCTATGGCTAGATCGTTTGGAGAGGTTGTGTACTTAGTTGGGGTAAGTTAAGAAGAGGGTTTGAGGTGTAAAGTATCTAGGCTTGGAAAATTTGGTGTTCAAGTATGTTGAGGGCCTAGGCTTGAAAGCTTGACTAACAAGGGCGTTAAATTGGCCAAGAGGTGCAAGTGTAGCGAACATATGGAGTGGCCCCTAGCTGCCCAGTCCAAAAGGTTATTATCCTCCTGCTCAGACCAGCATACTAATTGACTAGACTGCTGGTCATGGCATGTTTTCCTTCATGGATGGGTTTTCAGTATTGGATAAAGATTTTGGCTCCCAAAGTCCCAACCAAAGCTGTTGCTTTTGTGTGGATAGAATACTTGGGCAAAATTCTTACATTGACAAGGTTCAGGCATGAAATCATTTACATGCAAAGCATTATATATCTAGGACATATTGGTGGATGTTCTATTGAGAGATTCTTAGATATTGATGGTCAGGAACCTTGTGATGCATCTAACATAGCCACTCTTAAGCCCTTGACCTCACTCCGCTTGTGGTTGCCATCAAGAGCTGCTGCCTTGGTTCTGCCTACAAGGGACTGATACCACCTTAATGCTATTATCATGGAAGCAAAGATTTTCATTTCTGTATCCTGTAATATTATCCACATGGTGGAAACAAACTTTTCACTTATAATTAACACCTCACAATCCTTTGCCATAAATGTTTCTGTTAAAGTCTTAGTTCATCCAACTGATGCAGCTTAGGGTTTGTAGGTATTATATGCATTGGTTTTTTATTTATTCGTTATTTCCTTCTGTGGATTAATTATAAAAGATATTGGGTCGTATGCATATTACCACCGACGGGGTTTCCCACGTCTCCTTTAGAAGTGTCATGCATGATGGACGATTACTCATGGCCCTGTCCCACTTAGACGCATAAGTGTAGGAGCTAAGGCTGAATATTAATTTACGATCAAAACACTAATTCGTTCTCAGGGGAGGAGGTAATTCACAGACGTGTGACTGAGGTAATTCAATGCTTCCTTTTGCATTGTACTCTCTGTTTTCCCTCTTTGTTCGTCTAATTCTTCTCTCCAACCTCAGTTTGTTCTCAGGACACATCTGCTTGTTTTATTCCCCTTTCTTATCTGATTGCTGCTTTCCTTTTCATCCTCCACTTATCGTTGTCTCTGCCTTTTCTCCCAAACACGTCTCGCATTTCTGTTACTTTTTTCCTGATGAGGTGATTCAGAGTGTTGGATTTATCAGAGTCGGCATGTGGCTCATCCCATTACTTGGCAGAGTGTCTATTACGTCACAGTGAGACTCTTCATTCCTCGTCATCATCCTGTTACCTAGTTCCTTGGTTATAGGTTAGTGCTTAGATGCTCTCTCCACCACGGCAATGCTGGGCTATTTTTGTCTTGCAGTCATATGGGGTTCCATCTCCATATCTTTTCAAGATTTGAATCGACATCTTAATCAGAGACACTGTAGGGTAAAATCTTGCTTTTGTTCTTGCCCTGTGCTTCTGCAATGAACCTTCTGCAACTATGGTCCATCTCTAATGTCCCTTCCACCAACCTATTATTCTGTTTTTTTTCTTTTGCTTATAAGTGGTGAATTGCTTTTACTACTGGGGACCTATAGCTATCCGTTAATGAGGACTTCTCTGGTACTTGACATGCATTTAAAAATCTCCGTATTTTTTAGTTCCGGTCATACTGAAAGTTTTGTAATGGATGTATTTTGCTTTGAAGGAAATAGGAGAAAAAGAAGGAAAATTTTATGCCATAAATGTCCCTCTGAAGGATGGAATAGATGATGCCAGCTTTAATCGGCTTTTCAAAACGGTAAGTCTCTATAAAATGCTCAAATTCAGGATTCTATGCTCTTTGTGTATGCTTTGATAGAACCATGGGTAAACTTCTCTGCATGTTACACATTCATTGCGTAGATTATTGCCAAGGTTGTTGAAACGTACTTGCCAGGAGTCATAGTTCTCCAATGTGGGGCAGATTCGCTTGCTGGTGACCGCTTGGGATGCTTCAACCTCTCCATTGATGGTGCATATCTACCTGTAATTAAAGAGCCTTTGTGTGTGTGTGTTCTATTTGGGAAGATTGTTACTCTATTGCTCTTTATTTTATTTATTTTATGTGCAAGTATTTGTAAAAGGGCTGTGGAGGCCAACTTGTCTAAAGAAAAATGTGAAATGTGGGGATCAGACGGTGGTGTTTAGCTAATTTGTCTGCCTGGTTTCATTGTTATGATGATTCTTCCAGGCCATGCTGAGTGTGTCAGGTTTGTCAAGAAATTCAACTTGCCCTTACTGGTAGGTGCATGATCTAAACTATACTGCCTGAGTTTCAGTGTTCATATTTACAAAGATGGTTTTCTTTCTCCAGGTAACGGGAGGTGGGGGTTACACGAAAGAGAATGTCGCCAGATGTTGGACTGTTGAAACTGGAGTTCTTCTGGATACTGATCTTCCAAATGGTACACTCGAATTTGGGTCTTTTTTAATGCTTGTATAACATGACATGCAGCTTGTAATTTGGTTTCTGCTGGTTTTCAACTAAAACATCAATGTATTTCTATACCTTTTTAGGCAAGTTATGTAATTTGGGTAACATGTGTTTATTTTTCTTCTGTGTGTAATACTGGACTAGAGATGTTTATTGTTAGAGAGAATGCAGTCTTGATTTGTTACATCATGATACCTCACACAGTCACATTTATTGGGTTGCATTACAAAGATTGATTTTGGTCAAGGCTTATTGAGTTTAGTTGAATTGATTTTGACCTGTGGGGTTTATACAGATTGAGGTTTCATTTGCCGATTTTCTTATCGTTTGGCTGTGCATGAGTCATTATCTACACCAGATTTCTTGAAATGGTGATTTTTCTCAATAGATCAAACCGACAACTTGCAAAGTTCCAAGCTCTTCACTTTCCCTAAAAATCCTCTTAGTTTTCGCCTCCCTTCTGTTTATTTTACTTGATAATAGTACAGTGTATTCAGACTTTAGGCCTATTTTTCCTTACTATCTCCTTTCGTTACCTATGCTTCCATTGTTGATAGTTTTGTAGAAATTCGTAATTTAGATCTTGAACGGGTTATGTGATGTAAATGCCTTGTTTACCTGCTTGAACTCTTTCTTGCAGAGATCCCAGAGAATGACTATAGCAAATATTTTGCCCCAGAGAATACACTGAAGATTCCGAGTGGGTACATAGTATGCACTCTTTCCCAATCTTTCCAATTTCATTGAACTGGTCCGTCAACAACCCTGTTGTATGGGAATTATTGCCAAATACCATATGAAAATTTGTAATACTAGTTTCTGAGTTTGAAGTTTGAACCTAGATCGCAGGAAGAGTTTTCAGCTATCCAAATTTATTAACTTGGTTTGATATTAATACTTGTAATTGGCAAAAGATGTATTGAAAGGATTACTAAATCCTCATTTTTTTGCTTTGTTGATTGCGCAGGAGAACTTAAATACCAAGTCATATATTAGTACGATCAAAATGCAAGTTTTGGATAATCTTCGATGCATTCAACATGCTCCCAGTGTACAGATGCAAGAGGTAAGTCACATGCTTACAAAGTTTCAACTCCCTAGCGGTTCACATTAATGTGCCAACGTATCAAAACAAGCAGATTTTGCACTCTGTCTCGTGTTCTCTCCCTCTTAGATGCATGTTAACTCCTGTTTACTTGTGGGGTAATGTTGAACCGTAAATTCAAGCAAATCAAGGTCGATGTGCTCATTTTAAGTATCTAGAAATACAGCATTTGTTTTCTATGCATGTGGGGAGGCACCTAATGCCAACACATATTTCATATTTGGTGCATGTTTTGACCCCCCATCAGGCCCTAGGTGTAGCGCAATTGGTGGTTCAATCCACTCTCTCTCTCAAGCCATTCTTCTGTCTGTGGGTCTCATGGGACTATATTTGGACTTAGCCAAGATTGATGAAACTGAAAACAAAGCCTTTTTGCAGGTTCCACCTGACTTCTACATTCCAGATTTTGATGAAGACGAGCAGAACCCAGATGAGCGTGTAGATCGTAAGTGCAAGTTAATCTATTACAGACCTTCCGCACTCTTGTTTGCACATAAATTTCCATTATACCTGCGTCCAGAAAACAATGCTTAGTTTCTTCTGGACCCATTTTTCCAGAGCACACACAAGACAAACAAATCCAGCGCGACGACGAATATTATGAAGGCGACAATGACAATGATCATACTATGGATGATGTGTAAAGTTAACCTCTGACAAAAAAACATTTTGGCGGTCAAGAAGATCAGACTTACAGATGTAGACATATGTAGCATTGGAGAAGTAGAAACTAATGCCAACGTTATTGGTTTTTGTTGCTCTTGTTAGTTTCAGTTTCCTTCTCTGTGCTGTAAATCCGATCCTTGGTAAAGTACCATGCAATTTTAGCTAAAAATTTGAGGCTCCACAGGTGGTATGTGTAATGGTATTGGGCTTTATTAGAACTTGTGCAGCCATTGTAAAAATCGTTGCAAAACCCTTGCTCTGTTAGAATCGTTGTGTATCTTGATCTGGTAAATATAGCTTAATAGCTGTAATACTGCAATTTGGTGAAGTCTAGATTCCTTCAAAAGCTTTTCAAGATGAATCAAACCAATTTCATGATGTTATATTCAGGTTGCAATTTCTACTGATGGTTTGATGCATTTTGAGGAATTGTTGCATAAAGGCTGCACGTTCTTTGCCACGGCATGAATATAGAATCGCCTTTAACTTTCTCGGTAGAAGTTTTTACAATGGGAATAGTCAGTTTGATCAAATCTGGCCGTTGTGGCCTAACCAGAAAGTTGATTATTGTTTGGTCTTTCAAAAAGCCTTTCTGTGATGGTTCATTTGCTCCATATTAGGGGATTTATCTTTGATTGTTGTGGACTTTCATAGGCGATTGTCTGTTAGTATCGTAATTTTTTTGATACATACAATTGATTTGTCATTCCATTTCTTTAAAGAAAAATCAGGAGAAACAGGTGTGTGTGTGTGTGTGTGTGTTTTTTTCCTGATTGCATGAGAAACAGGATTTGGATAGCCCCCCCTTTTTTCCCCCCCATAAACATTCACTATTTCTTCTCCTTTCTCACTTTTTTTCATTTGTTAGAGGTGACAAATTGAACCCAAATCCACTAAGGAATCCAAATTCATCTATTAAAAAATAGACCCCATCTAATCCATTTGTTATTGGGTCTTAATTCAGCTTCAATTAGGTCAACTTAAATGTCTAATGGGTCATGAACATTACCAAAAAAAAAAGGAGATTTACGGCAAAACTGTTTTTTCCGGGATAGGCCAACATAATTAATTACGGGAAATTTTTTCTCGAAATAGAGAACCAATTAAATTCATAATGACAGTTAACTCTTTTTTCCTGTATAGACCAACATAATTAATTATACCCAAACGTTCCCCAAGCCAAGTATTTAGACTTGGGTTTCTTTACTTCTGAAATTTTTTGTTTTGAGTATTTCACTATCGTAGTGCTTGATTTGGAGATGACTTGTACGAGACTGTGCTTGATTTGGAGATGAGTTGTACGAGACTCAACTTTAGAATTTTCAAAGTATGTTTCAGAGACTTTGTTCCTGAGCACCACAATTTAAGATCTCTCATTTTAGTAGGTAGATTAAATAAAAATTACTCGTTCTTGGTATTGTACATGCATCGTTCATCATGATTTTGACTATAATATTTGAAATTTTTTCTGAAGTGGATAAATATGCATATTGTGTTTTTTAGTGTGATGTTCGACATCACTAAGGTAAAATTCTGCTTCCGTCCTTGTGTGGATTCGAATCATAGACCTTCTCTCTCATCAAATCTCTTTTTATTGATTGCCTTTAGTTTACAGTTTTCATTTAATATAGGCCAAGCAATCACAACTTAGCCTTCATAATCCCTGAGGACGATCCTCAGAATACTTATCGCTATTCGTTTGAAGAGTAGTAATTGTCTCATTTTATTACATATATATTTTTGGTACGGAAATAACACGATCACTCATTTATCTTCCTTTGCTTTGTCGTGTTGGCACAATATTCCTCTTGTGTATTTTACGGAGTAGTTGTTTAAGTTTTCTCTTTGCATTGGTTTATGCCTTACTGTTAGTAACTCTAGAAAATCTCTCCTCTTGTTTGAGCTTTCTAATAGACGGTCTAGTTACCAAAAAAAATAAAAAATCAATGAAAAGAAAATAGATTTTTTTGGGTCAATTGGGATAGTTTGGTTATACTGTGGTCATTTTAATGTATAGCAGTAATATGGCCATTTTAATGAACATGGTAATATGGTAATCAAGTGTACAGGTGTAATATGGCCATTTTAATGAATTTTTTTTATGTGCTTTATAAAATTATTATTGGTATATCTGAATTTTACGTTTTTATCTAAGATAAACAAAAAAAAAAAAATTGTTTGTCAACAAGTAGTTGAAAGAACTAGAAAATGGAAAAGGTCATTTTTTTTTTGGGAGGAAAGTACAGTAATTTACAGGGGTATTTTATCATTTAGATTTATAGGGGTAATATGGTCATTTTAGTATACATTGGTATTTTAGTCATTTTAAATTTTGGTATTTTAGTCATTTTAAATTTTAGTATATAGTATGTAATTGAATTAATGGGCAGGCAAAGTTTGATTTTAAATAAATGGGTCGGGTCGGGTTGGGTATGGGTAATTGAACTCATAATTAATGGATCTAAATGAGTCAATGACCCATGAAAGACGCAACACACTTACATAATTGGCCCAAATCCGTCTATTTGACACACCTAATTTTAATCATCTTATTAAAAAAGAGTGTTCTCCTTTATTTTCTTTTTTCATGATTTCTCTCAATCCACACAAGCTATTATATTTCTTGCAAAGTTCTTCATATTTTGCTTTGTGTTGAGTACAAGGATAGTATAACTATTTAACTATGTCATCCATATCCGTTCCAAATTGAAAGTCCCTTTTAAGAAATCCAACTATTTAAGGGGATATGCAATAATTACACCTATAATGCCTATCATTTTCACTATTATCTCTATATTTTACCTACTTTATAACACTTATATTCACATGTGAGAGACACTTTTGAAAAATCACTAAATTTTTTCTTTCAGTTTTGGAAAAGAGCCATCATCTTGGAATAACCAAAAATGGAATAATGGACTCTCAATTTGGAACGGTATTTTATTCGATTGCATTTTACTTTTGATTTCAGGGGAAAATCTGCACCAATTAATTTTCCAGGGGTCAAATTGCTCTTCTGAACATCTTTCTGGGTCCCAATCGTCAAAAGTCCATTGATCTTAAGAGTAAGATTGCCCCACGTTTCGCAACTCCTGTGGTCTCATAAAAAACGATCATTTATTCACGCTCCAGTTTTCCTTTCGTCGGAATCCGAGAACAGAGACTTCCCCTCCGAGCAGCCACCGCTCGCCGCCTCCTGCCCTCCGCTGTGTAACATGCACACGTACGCATAACTTGTATCTCTACGTACTGTCCATCGCCAACAAGGAAGATTTGTTAGTACTTGTGGAGCAGCAGTTCGATTTCGCTTCATTTGATTAATTCTTCAATTTAAGGTGCAACTCGATTTCGTTTTATTAGATTCATTACTTTGATTTGTTTCGGCTCGGAGAAATCTCTGCCGTATGTCTGTCGAAGTGATTCAGTTTTTTTGTTTTTGTTTTGGTTAATTAACAAAAACAAACGAGGAAGTGGGAAGTTAATTTTTTTAGGTTAGCAAAATCCGAACCTTCCGTGTTAAAAAATGTGGAGCCTAATGGCAGTGCTCTTATGATTTTCTAAGTATGTATGTAGTTGCAGACGAAAACTCCTTTTATCTCTTTTCCATTGTAGTGAAACTGCTGCAACAATTGCTAAGTATTGACCGCGTAAATCTTCTGCTCTTGTGTTTGTGTATTAGATTATCTGTGTCTCCACTAGTATTCTGCAAAGTCCTCGCAATTCACTGCTGAAGTTAGAACCCAAATTCAACCAATCGATCTTCCTTTAATTTGTTTTTTTGGGACTTATCTTCTGTGGTCTGTTATTTCTTATGCAACTGGATAACTTGATATCTCTCAACTTTTTCGCTTTTGTGGATTTGTTGTAGGTGCAGTGAGTAAACCAAGAGGTAACCTTTACGTGTATTGAGCGTAAGTTGATTAATATTGTGAAAATGGCCACTTCAGAAGCAATTCTACAAGTTCTATCAGGGGCCGTGCCTCGACTATTTTACTCTGAGCCATGTTCTAAGAATTCAAACTCACGGCTTTCTCTTAAGAACCATGTAAGTAGGAGACGGAAAAAAGGGTCACAGTTAATGCAAAGGGTGGATTTTTCAAGATCATCAAGAAATTGCATGAGAGTCTATGCTCTTGATCTCTTACATGGATTTTCACAAGGAAATGCTCTAAATGTCCATTTGGAGTCGGGGAGTTGCAAATGTCAACACGCTGAAAGTGTGAGTGCAGTACCTGCAGAGGATGAACATGGTGGTCACAGTAGTAATAGTTGGAACAGTCAGAAGGTAGAGGTGGCTCAACAAA
>BPLS01000386.1:221699-254199 GCA_019656275.1 Rhododendron kiyosumense | reverse complement strand
TCAGTAAAGAAGTGTAGGAAAAAGAGAATCGTGTGTTTAATGTTTATTTCCTTACAATCAAGAGTCATATCGTTTCTGCTATACAGGTTTGGGGAAACGGTAAATTCTGGAACATTGGTTTTGTTAGTAATATAATTGTACTCTAAACTAGTTTCTTATATGCCTTGGCTGATATTCCAAATCTCCTTTGGCTGTACTAAATAGGTAATTTTACTCATCATTACGATTTTTATGTGTATTTATCCACCATGGTCACCTGGATAATAAAACTTCTGATGTCCTTAGTCAACACTGCAACCTCTGCCAGCACGCACGCCCATGTTGGTGCTGAACTACTATTTATCTTATGCGCTATAGCATACGCAAAGCAAAGGAAAAGAAAGAAAACGACTTTACCGAGAAAAGGGGTGAAATGTGCAGAGCAAACTGTATTACCAAGCTAAGCCTTGTGTCCCAGGAATTGCGGTGGCTACATCTATACATTATCTCCAGTTGTACTCTTATGTTGTGCTAAAATAAGTTGACTTAGGCCCATGACTTTGAGCATTGTCCCCGCATTTTCCCATCCATGCTTTATTTTGGAAAGGGAGCACTTAAGTTTGGTGTTCCTTTCAAGATGAAATGATGTCTTTTGTTTCTCAAGAGACACCTTTGTTGGTGTAAACTGAATTGTATTATTTCTCATCTAAGGAATAAACTAGACTCTCAAAATTTCCTACTTTCTTGAAAATAAAAGGAGAGTGGGAAATGCTTTAGCAGAATGCGTGATAAATGTTTACAGACAGTTAGAAGCGAGGAGGTAACAAAAATTCCTCTAGTTGCTGCAAATACAATGGAAGTGGGAAGTTATTTAACTGATGAAATAGACGGTTGGGTGATGGAGAATTAACAGAGGGATACTAGTAAAAGAAAAGGCAATAGAGAGAGATTAAAAAAATAAAAAAAACTGTTTGTGCATGTGACAGTATTGTAATGTTGAAAGACATGCTTTTTGCTTATGATAGCCTGTGTTCTTTCAGGCATTGTTTTACTCCGCGTTACTTTGTGCTCGCGAGATGCTTGCTCCTGAAGAATCTGCCGATCTTATGAGGGCGCTTAACAACCGTCTAATTGCACTATCATTTCACATCAGAGAATATTACTGGACTGATATGAGTAAAATTAATGAAATATACCGGTACAAGACAGAGGAATACTCTTATGATGCAGTGAACAAGTTCAACATCTACCCAGATCAGATTCCTCCGTGGTTAGGCGAATGGATGCCTAACAAGGGAGGCTATTTGATTGGAAACCTGCAGCCAGCTCACATGGACTTTCGGTTCTTTTCTCTAGGAAATTTATGGTCTATTGTAAGCAGTCTGGCAACTATTGATCAGTCGCATGCCATATTGGATCTTATTGAAGCAAAATGGGCAGATTTAGTAGCTGATATGCCATTGAAGATATGTTATCCTGCTCTTGAAGGCGAGGAGTGGAGAATTATTACAGGAAGTGATCCCAAAAACACGTAATGTATTTATCATTGTGGTTGGAATTTTCTTCTCATTCTCACTGGTGTGTACTTTGACATCCTTATCCTGTTTTTAAATGCAGGCCTTGGTCTTACCACAATGGAGGTTCCTGGCCAACATTGTTGTGGCAGGTTAGTTTGTGGTTTGTGAATTCTAAGGTTTATTTGCTATTACAGTATTGGAGCTTAGTTCCGAACTTCCAAAGCACATAGTAACTTAAAATGGCAACTATTTCCCCTTTTCAGGGGCGGAGCTTAAAGGAGGTGGAGTGGCAAGTGCCACCTCCGGTTTCAAAACAAGTACTATTTTACACTAGTGGACTTGGCACTTATCGGTATCGCAACACACATGATTTTTCATACAAATGATAAATAGATGTCAACTTAAATGATGAATCAGAATATCAGATCATACAAAAATATATGATTGGCTTTCATTAAAAGACCATATGAGACTTTAGTCAAGCCTTTATTCTTTTTTTAACAAAAAACAACGCACAGGACAAAGCTTGACTTTACACTTAACCTTTATATTCTTATTTTAATGAAAAATATATAATTATACAAGTGGACTCTCATTGAACAACGTCACCCCCAATCTAAAATCCTGGCCCTGGCACTACCCTTTCTAGAAACCCGGGTGATAGTAAGTAGTAATTTAAAAGTTGACTTTGTAGAAACCCAAGTTTCTGTGACACAACTTCTGTTACAGAAAAAAAAAAACATTCTGTTAAATGTTTTGCTAAGATTTTATTTTGAGGTGTTGTTCTAACGTGACCAAGGAATTAGATTCACTCCTGTGGGTGAGTGCGATTGCCTAGAATCTGGGTGATGCTGTATGCTGCTGTAAGCTAACATTTGATTATCTGTGCTCCCCATTACACGTGCTATGGGATAAAACACAAAGTTTCTTGACATCATCTTATTGTGTTTTCATTTAATTTTCTTGTTTGGGTTCATTCATTTCTTTTGCTTTTCTGTTCGTATGTTTATGCATTATAGATATGACAATGAGTGTGCTTCTTGAGCTTTAAAATTTTAATTTCAGAACACCTGCTTTTATTTCTACGTAGATGGTGTTTTTCGCATTGAGCTTGTCAAATACCTAGACAAGCATCTTCAGTTTCCAGTTTTGCTTGGTCTTTTGCTGTAAAGGATTTTGCAAAGGTCCTTTACATAGTGGCTGGCATCCACTTGGTTAGGGACTTACATTTTGGCCCTCCTAATTTCTGTCTCATTCTTTTTGAGCTAGATAAGAGAAGTACTATAACCGTGGAGCCTTTGAACTCCTAACCTCGGGGGAGCACATCTCAGAGACTCTCTCATCTTTTCAGTAGTCTAACCTTTATGTCACCTTGAAATCTGGTTTTGTGGTCCTGATTTATTAATGGTTTCGGGGATGTCCATGCAATCAGCATTATAACCTTACTGATTGTCATACTTCATGGTTTCTTGACAGCATGTACGATAGATTTTCTCGGAAAAGATGTCAGAAATAGTATCTCTTGTTATGCTTTGCTGCCTTAGGTTATACTGTTGCAAACTGTTTATTTTGTTCAACATTGTGAAGTAAACACACTGCAGCTATCTGCATTGTGGATGGATATCATTCCTTACAAACTATAGTAGAGTCCGTAATTGACACTGTTGTGCCCTTGGATTTGGAGAGATTAATTTTTTTGTTGTTTTTAATCCTTTCAACAATCACGTTCAATCACTTGGAAGTGGAAAAGTTTCATTAACTCCAAGAAAAAATGTCTTTGAAATTATGGTGATACATGTGGCTAAGCAAATCGCATTGTTTTCATATGAAACCCTACGCTCTGAAATTCTAGTATGTTATGTTAATAAACCTTTTTGGGGTCTGAGATTCCTTCTATGGTTGGACTGGAACGTAAGAGGCAAACCACCATGTACTTTTGACACATCTTCTGTGCTTGGTTTCTGACATTCAAGACTTCTGATTTTGGTTGGAAATACTTCTGAAGTAATCTTATTACCGTGCACTTGTTTTCAGCTCACCGTGGCATGCATTAAGATGAATAGACCATGGATTGCCGAAAATGCAGTCAAGATTGCTGAGAGACGCATATCTAGAGACAAGTGGCCTGAGTATTATGATTCCAAGCGAGCAAGATTCATTGGAAAACAGGCACACCTCTATCAGACCTGGTCGATTTCAGGGTACCTTGTGTCGAAGCTTCTCCTTGCCAATCCAGATGCAGCAAAAATTCTAGTGAACGTGGAGGATACTGAGCTTGCGAATGCCTTTTCTTGCATGCTCAGTGCCAACCCGAGGAGGAATCGTGTACGGAAAGGACCAAAACAGAGCTTCATAGTGTGAAAACTAATTTTCCAATCACCATTCCAGTGTCAAGAATTACTTGCACTCTGTGGAAAATGAATGTAACTTAACGTAAATCCAGTATTACTGTTGTCTCCGCATTTGGAGACTATTTATCCAATGTACATATTAGTATAGTGATGAATGGGAGATGAACTGGGCAAAGTTTTTCGTGTAAACTTAAAAATGCCCTTGAAGTAGAGATCTAAATTCTAAACCATCGAAAGCACGAGTTTTCGTCTGTGCTAGTGGCCTTTGTGGTCTTGTTTTCATCTCGATTTATACTACTCCTACCCTTGTGTTAAGAAAGTTGCTATAGTCACTTAATTCTTGGTGGTTTGTGTATGAAAATTCTTCCTGTGAATCTGTTTCCTTTGCTAAAAATCCCTTGTAAAGATAATAGCTTACAGCTATCCCTGGAACCATTGCACTTGATTCTGATTCCTTAGGAATTGAATTGCGTTGATTCTGATAGGAATTTTCATTTCTGTTGATCTCTGGAATGGAGTGGCCAATCTGTCAAGGAAAATGCATAATGTGTATCGACTATCGACAAGGCTATTCCCTTGATGAAAATGGGAAAAGTATTGTCAGAAATCTTCTTGAAGTGGGGGTTTTTTTAAGCCTTTTTTAACCATTCGCACTCCAATTATCAGGAATCTTGGGGTAGGAATGGTAAAAATTGGGCAACTGGTAAAAAGGGGACCAAATGAAATAACATTTGTTAGAAATCAAGGAGTGCAAATGGTAAACGGATAGTGCAAATGGTAACAAAAATACCTACAGTTATAGTCTAAGTCAGGAGGACTGTAACCATCACTCTATGTCTAACTACCGAATGTGTTATTTTGAAATTGGTGGAATAAACAGGTGTAGGATTTGGACTGCATATAACTTGTTAATGAAGCAGAAAAACAGATGGTTGTTCTTGATGATGGTAAAGGATGCATATATCAATGGTTTATGCTGCTACTGTCGTAACTGGGGAGATCTTAAAGCTGGATATGGAGATGATCAATTGATCACTTAAGGGCATTGTGATGCTAATGTTACGTTGTTCTGTGACATGTGATTTGGTAACGGGAGTGGTTTGAGTGGGTGATTTTGAAAAGCCTTGAAGGAATGGATTTACAGGCGTGCAGGGACACAAATTGTGTTTTGAAAGAGACTGAAGCTGTTGATGAAGATGGACTTCAAGTTCTGAGGCTGCCCTCTGGTTTTTTTTTTTTTTTTTGGGTGCTGTTTAACTGAGTACTGCTGTTCGGTTGTTGTTCTGTTGCTTCTGCTGTGTGGTTGGTGATGCTGGGAGTGTCTTGAGTTCAAGGCTACATTATTCTTAGGCATGGTTCTGTGTGGCTTTGTTTGATAATTCAACTAGAGCTGTAGCTGAGAAGGAAGGATTCTCAGTTGAGGGGGTGCTCAACTTTTGCTGTGATTGTTTTGCCTTGATCTCTCATTTGGTAGAGCAGGCATATTGCTGTTGTAACTGGTTGGCAACTTGCCAACCATGTGTTTTACCGTCTGTTTATTTTTGGGTCCTAAGTGGCATATGATTGTCGGGGTTCGAGGGTATCAACTTAGTTGGAATGCTTGAGCCCATATTTTGATGCTGTCATACTTAGGGTCTGTTTTATTTTTGTAATCTGTTTTCAAAGATTAATAATTTTTTTTTATCCAATTAAGAAAATGTCTAACTGCTGATGAGTCAGCTTATCTAAAGTGGAACACTCAAGGTCTACTCTCTCTCACATGCATGCATCCAACAACCAAGCATTTCAAAGACTTGATGAAAGTGACTTTATAAGTCTTTCAAGTTGCCGGCCTGAGTGGACGATGGATTAGGCGGGCGGATGAGGGCATCTGGGTGGATGAGGGTGATTGGACATTTTTGCCTTGATTTGTCAGGAATTTGACACCCGGATTATCTTGTCCCTTTCTACTCTTGGAATGATTTAATTCGGCACAAGTGGTATTATCTCTGGACTACCTTATAATTAGCCTGGGCGGATGAGACCCTCTTTATCCGCCCTCTCCCCACTTTATCCTTCTATTTCAATTACAAAATAATACTATCCACTCATTCTAACAATCATCTAAATTAAGTATTATTTTATTCTCATTCAAACCAACTATTTTTTTACCCATTATCCGTAAAAATCATATTAATGTGGGTTCACTCTCCATAAATAATACCCTATACTATCTTATTCTCTTCATATTTTATCCACCCAAAATTAATCCAGCATCCAGCGGGCCCCTTAAATCAGCAAGAGCGAAGAACCATTCATACAGTGCGCATGCCATTGACATTTTGAATCACTGTTCCATTTGTAGATGGGACTTAACAAATTTACACATAGCTCATTGAGTAAGCTTGTTAAATAACATATCACCTATAAATATTCAAATACTAGTTTCATTAAAGACAAAAAAATATATGCTAAACACGTACTACAAGACTTTTTTGTCACCTCACTTTCTTACCTATTTTACAATGTCGTGTCCAAATTGTCTATTTATTTTTAGTGAACTTAATTTCTCAGTTTTCGACTTTTCTACTAAGTATTTTTAAGCTTGAAAATTGTAAATAACTACTTATTTTTTAAAAAATCTTAGCGGAACGGGCTCTAAAAGCTGAGTTTTCCTCATTCAAATCTCTTTATTTTTAGTGAACTCTCTCAGTTTCCCTTTTTTACCAAGTAAAATATAAAATTAATTTTCAGAAGCAAATAGACATATGAAACAGTAATTTATCTAAAAAGCGAAGGAAACTGCCGTTGTATATTGACTGTGTATATTCATATGTCACACATGGCTTAAATAATCAGTAATCTATATTGGTACGTGTTTGTTGGCGCCTGATCTAGCAACCACCCCCCTTGCCATTTCTATCATCAAAGTCAAAGAAGTTGATCTAAATAAACCCAAATGATTTTTCCAAGAAAAAATCCACCACGAAGAAGAAAAATTATCAAGTGCTTCTTAAGCAACCCACGGGGTACTCTGGTTCCACTACTAAGTGTGTGGTTCACAGATCAATATGTGTTGACACAACGCCTGGATCACGGTGCACTACGTACGCACGTGGCAGATTAGGTGCACTAAATAATCACTCAACAAACAATGCCTTCTTGTCTTTCGGTCTTATGGGCTCAGATCTTTTGTACCCTTATTTTTGCCTTGTCAACAAAAAAAATTGTTCATTGAATTTTATATGTTAAAAAGTTCTCATCTCAAAAATTTTATGTGATTTAATTTTTACGAGAACCCTTAAAAAAATTGGGCGATCAAAACATATATTCCATCCGTCCCTTTTTTAGAGTCTAGTATTACATTTTGGGCACTCCCTTAATAAATGTTCATTTGGTAAAGTTAGTGGGTAAAAGTTGGTGTATTTTCCATTTTACCTCTAAAAGTAGATTCCATTTTAAAAAGTTAGTAAATAAAAATGTAATGATGATATCTCCATAGAGGGTAAATAGGGAAAGTGGAGATAAAAATTGATGTGAAAGGTGTAATGATAATGCCTTTTTAATAAGTTAGAGTTACAAAACTGGACATTTAAAAAGGAACGGAAAAAGTCCAATTTTGATCATAATTCACGAGAAACTTAAAATTTATATAAGACAGTCGTCTAGACTCATCCGCCACTCAATTTGTGCGTAGGTGACCTAATTTACCACCAGGTTACATGGTTCTATTAAGCTACTTTATTTGTATAAGAAGTAGTGCTGATGATGTTGGAGAGAGGAGCATACAATTTCAAAATAACGTATTAATGTTCATAACTTATAGTACAAAATTTCTTTGCACCAAATAAATTTTATTTAACGTTCCTTAAAATTGGTATGAATTATTCAAAAACTTATGCACATAATGATTTTATTTTTTGATCAAAAAATTGCATTACAAATTGAATGACTCACATCATTTGTGTGCATCGGTCACGGCAAATTTTGATCAAAGCCATAAGAGATGAGGAATATATACTACTAGCCTAATTTGATTACCTATCTCATGAGATTATATATACTTATACTATTAGACCTGTCAAACACACGAGCCTTAATAATTAAAAAGTGACATGAATCGATGGCGAATGTAAATTGTGAAACTTACGCACTGACCTACTATAATATATATATTTTTTGGTTAGGCAGACATACTATAATATTCCGCGAGCACTTTTCTAAAACAGATATGAATTGACAACTATAGTATATATAGTATCACTTTTAAATAAGCAAGTAGTATAAAAGTCCAACATGATTTACGTGACACGTTCGTTAAACATAAATATAAAATATAAAAAGATGAACTAAGAAAATGCCACATAAATCATGTGCTATTCGGTCGATCTTGTTTTTTTCATTAAGTTAAAAAAATTTACTAGGTTGACTGGGGATTTCATCGTTGACAAGGTAAACATCACATCAATATTTGTAATGTATATGGGCTCGCATTCTCTCCGGTTCAAGTCTTAGACTAAAAGTTCAAATTTGGATCATACATTGATATAATCAAATGATTCGGATTTGATATATCAGAGACTATAATCAATAGTTCAGATTTGATCATGGACTCTTCTCTGACCAAATGCGAACCTTTGATTATGGGAATTGATATTCGTGCTCCAAAATTTACTTCAGGCGCTCCGCCTTTTTGTTTTTACACTGTGATGTTGCTAGCAACATCACAGTGTAAAAACAAAATATACACTGATGTTGCCAGCAACATCACAGTATAAAAACAAAAAGGTGGAGCGCCTGCAATAAATCTTGGAGCGCGAAAATCAGTTCCCTTGATTATAGTCTCCCGAGCCATTGAGCATACCAATGGAAGATCCAAATTTAGAGTGTCTCGTCCAGTCAAAATAAGAACCGGAGATGATCCAATTCTAACATATATAGAAGGCTCTGTTTATTTTGTCCAGATGAAAGTAGCAAACATTTGGGGAAAATGTGGCCATATGGAACTATATACACAAATTTTCAAGTCCACTCCTCTTACGGTCCACACTGTCCGGACCTCCCATTTTTCGATTGATTTGCGATGATCCGAGTCGCTCAATGTGTTCAGAACGTGATTTTAGGGGTACTCGTGAGAAATCAGCAAAAAAAATGATAGGGAAGGGCTTGATCCGAGTAGTTTTTTACTGAACCGTTCAATAAAAAAATGTTCAGATCAAGCCCTTCCCGATCATTTTTTTTGCTGATTTCTCGCATGTACCCTTAAAATCACGTTCTGATCACATTAAGCGGCTCCGATTATCAAAATTCGATCGGAAAATGGAAGGTCCGGACCTGAAAAGGACTGGAACTATATATAGGTGCATATATAATAGGGCAAATTTCACTCAGACCCCCTGAGGTATCTGACAATAACAGAAAGTACCCCTCAATTTTCAAAAATGACAGAAACCTCCCTTACTTTACGGTTTGGGTTTCATTCCGTTAGTTTTCATTAGTTTCGTTAGTTAAATGGACGGAAAATGTACGGAAAATGAAATCTTCAATTTTATTTAGTTCTACACCTATCTTAGGGCTCTCATTAAAAGTCCTAGAGTTAAAAATTAATTATGATTATTTAGGATAAAATGATTAAAAAAATAAAATCTTCGCACCGATTCAAACGGATTAAAATTTGAAGCATTTAAAAATTTTGTTTTTCACTTGATTTTAGAGCTTTCAATGAAGAGCAAATACTTAAGTGCTCCAATTTTCAATCTATTTGAATTTGCGCAAAGCTCTTTTTTTTATTTTATTATTTTATCTTAAAGTACAATAATTAATTTTTGGTTTTAAGATTTTCAATGAGAGCCCTAAGATAGCCGTAAAACTAAACGAAGAGGAGATACTTAAGTGATCAAATTTTCAATCCGTTTGAATTGGTGCGAAAATCGTATTTTTCTGATTATTTTATCCTAAAGGATCATAATTAATTTTTCGCTTTAGGATTTTCAATGAGAGCTTTAAGAAAACCATAGAACCAAATGAAGAGCAAGTACTTAAGTGCTCCAATTTTTAATCCGTTTGAATCGGTGAGAAAATTTTATTTTTTTAATTATTTTATCCTAAATGATCATAATTAATTTTTAACTCTAGGACTTTTAATGAGAGCCCTAAGATAGGTGTAGAACTAAATAAAATTGAAGATTTCATTTTTCGTACATTTCCGTACATTTTCCGTCCATTTAACTAACGGAACTAACGGAATGAAACCCAAACTGTAAAGTAAGAGAGGTTTCTGTCATTTTTGAAAACTGAGGGGTACTTTCTGTCATTGTCAAATACCTCAGGGGGTCTGAGTGAAATTTGCCCTATATAATAATGTGCATTCATGTTTGTTTGAAGTCTACAATATACACCTCTTAAAAGGGTGTACCATATGCACCTATTTTATACTCCCTCCGTCCCACTTTGTTTCGCTCTTATTCCTTTTTGGGATGTCCCAAAATGATATGCTTATTTCAAAACTTTCTATTTTTGGATGTCAATTTTACCATTTTACCCTCATTTTCTTTTACACTTAAAGAGAAATTTTCTCCCTCCCAAATTTGAAATTTAAACATGGTTTAAAAGGGATGGAGTAAAGGACGGCAAGAACCCCAGACATGACAGTGGAGTACATGTAGATTTGTTGGGTTCAATTACTTTTTTCTAACAAAATTTTAGTATTTCAATACTATTTTCTAAAAGGGTAAAATGGAAAATTGATCAAAAGTCAATCAAATTGTAATGTTTTCTTAAATCTCGTGCAAGTCAAACTAGGCGTAACAAAGTGGGACGGAGGGAGTAGTTTATTCATAACATTTTAGCATGTTTCGTAATTTTTGTCCTAGAATTCATAACTTTTCAGCAGTATGATTCATAACATTTTTATTATGATTCGTAACATTTTGGTATATCTCGTAACTTTTACACGATTCGTAACTTTTAAGCAATACGATTCGTAACATTTTCTCTATAATTCATAACATTTTGGGGGGTGCATATGATACACACCAAAATAAGAGGTGTGTATTGTAGACTTTCCCTTGTTTGAAAGGTTAACGTACGGTAGAATCTAGTCTCCGTTCTAGTTTCTTCAAAAAAATACTTTTAAAAAAGGAAGGTAATTTCAAGTTCAAAAATTATTTGTTTACACAAATAATTTTCTTACCAATATGAATCTTGTTTGATAAATCTCATTTAGATATTTTAAATGGAGCAAAAAAAATTAAAAAATTAAAAAATTAATTTTCATTTTCATTATATTTGAGCTTGAAATTACCTTCTTTTTGAAAATGAAAGTTCAAAAAAAAAAGCGAAACGGCATCTTAGATTTGTTTGTAGAGAGCATACTCCAACAATCTTTGGAGGGAGGTTCATAAAATTTTGAAGAAAATCCAGGATGAAAGGGTGTTAGATTTTTCAAAAACATATCAAACATATACTACAAGTTTGAAGTTTTGAAAGGAAGCTATTATAATTCTTAAGAAATTTTGAAATTTAGACATGGCAGTTGCTCAGACTCATATGTTCAGTTCGGGCCTAGGTGACCTAATATTACCATTGGGCTACAATATGGTTTATGTGTAGAAAAATCATATTTATCTCGTCGAAATGAATTAGTAATAAATTACGAAAATTATTAAATTAACGCAAAATTAACAAGTGTAGAACCTTTTTCGAACGAAGACAAAAAGAGATGAGTAAAAAAGTCAAACGAATTATTAAACCAAACCACCCCAATTAAGAAGCCAGAGATCTTCCATTTGTTTTCCTTAATTATAATTAGGTCATATCGATTTGCTCTAATTGATGTCGGCCACTGCCCCGACGTGAAAGCCAGCTGAGCTGAGTGCAACTAATGGATGGAGAAAAAGACAGCCGTACAGATATTACATGTTTATCAATCACATTAAAATGTAGTGTACTAATGCTCCGTTTGAGAACACCATCTTAAAAAATAAATATTTATTTTATATTTTTAAACTAAAAAATAATGTGAATGAAAAATAATTTTTCAATTTTTTTTGCACCGTATAAAAGATCTCAATGAGATCTATCAAACAAGATCCTAATTGATAAAAAAATTATTTTCATAAATACATAATTTTTGAGTTTAAAATTGTCTTCTTAAAAATAAATATTTATTTTCTTTTCGGGAAGGGGACGTAACTACTAAAGATTCTTTCTGCATGTTTTATTATCCGGATCCCCATTCCTTTCGGACCACATATGTGGCTGATTTGCTGTATTTAGGCTGGCATTGATTAGTAGTAGTGCTATTTTAACCATGTCCGTCGGCTACCTAGCACCATCTCTTTTAGAGTAGTTGATTGAGACCTCCAATCTTGTCCAATACGATGATTGACAATCGGGCAATGAGCATGTGCGCGCAAAGAGAGACAGGGAGAGTACAGCTCTTGTATGCGCATTAAAATCGGATAATATTGTAAGATTACACTCCACAGGACCTATACAGCATTGCACTTGTATAACAACACTTGTATAACAAAGATTTCTCAAGCCATAAACTCAAAAAGTAGGACAGACTAGACATTATTTTCTTTATAAATGGGTTATTCTATTGACAGCCCAGTACGACTCATTGGGCCATTGGGCCGTTAATGAGTTACGAAATTAAAATACAGAAAAAAACATATTTCAATTCACTCTATTCACTCATTGGACTTGAATCTTGCTTGTGGGGAACTAGTTTATACGAGTACATAAATTTGGACAGGAGTTCCTAAGTGGCGGCCTCTTAAGCCAGATTCAGCCCTGATTTTTCGGGGGCTTAAAACGAAAATTAAAAATATGACATCTTTTGTTGAACTGTAATAAGAGAAAAAAAAAAGTAAGAGGGTGGCGCCCCTTAAAATTCAAATCATTTTGAAAGCTTAAAACGGTCGCAACACTTGCTTTAAGTCAGGATCGACTCTATCTTAAGCCTAGCCCTATAGGAATACCCTGTTATGCTGACTTTTAATAAGTAATATCAAAGAAGATACGCGATTCTTATCATTAAAATAAAATCTGTATAGTAAAATACACGATTCTGATCATTAAAATAAAATCTATATAGTAAGATGCGCACTTCTGATCATTAAAATATGGCCAGAGTGTGGTCCAACGTATTACATATTGAGTTGATTTGTAAGTGAATTAACAAAGCAGCACATGCCAATTTAGTCGACTTCTTAAATGTTTAGAGCACGTTTTTTTCATTGATCTTGCGTTAATTTTAATGCCCACTTTTAAGCGTCGCAATCGTGTCCAGCCTGCTCTTAAATGTCAAATGACTAGAATAGAAAATAACAAATGCAGTGACTATCATACATGTTAACTGACAGCCAACGCCCAACTAAACTGAAAACACACCACTATAAAAACCACAGCCACATCCCTCTCTCTCTCCACACCTCATCTCCTTCTCTCTCTAAAATATTAGTACTATTCCATCTCCTCCTCGCCCATGGAGTACTCTCTAACATCCTACATCCCTTTCTCTCTCTTCTTCTTCTACTTCACAATCTCCTTCACTCTCTTTCTCTACATAGCAAAGCTAGTAGGACTGTTCAAGCCATCTTGCAAATGCGACATATGCAAGAGCTACCTCTCCAAGAGCTGGTCGTCGGACTTTGAAAACCTCTCCGACTGGTACGCTCACCTCCTCCGCCGCTCCCCTACTGGAACAATCCACATCCACGTCCTCAACAACACCGTCACGGCCAACCCGGAAAACGTCGAGCACATGCTCAGAACCAATTTCGAGAACTACCCAAAAGGCAGGCCCTTCTCTGCGATCTTGGGCGATCTTCTGGGCAAGGGGATTTTCAACGTGGATGGCCATTCGTGGAGGTTCCAGAGGAAGATAGCCAGTCTTGAACTCGGCAGCGTCTCGATACGCTCGCATGCTTTTGAGATTGTGAGTTCGGAAATCCAAAACAGGCTCATTCCTCTTCTATCCTCTGTTCGAAACGACGTTGTTTTGGATTTACAAGACTTGTTTCGGCGTTTTTCGTTCGATACTATTTGCCGGTTTTCGTTCGGTTTGGACCCGGGGTGCCTCAAGTTATCGCTACCCGTGTCGGATTTTGCAGCGGCTTTTGATCTTGCGTCGAGACTGTCCGCTAAGCGTGCAATGGCGGTCTCGCCCTTGATTTGGAAAATGAAGAGACTATTCAACCTTGGCGATGAAAAGAAGCTCAAGGAGGCCATCAGGTTGATCGACTGCCTCGCCGGTGAGCTGATAAATCACCGGCGAGAAGCAGGGTTTTCGACCCAGAAAGACCTTCTTTCTAGGTTCATGGGAACCATCACAGATGATCGGTACCTCAGGGATATTGTGGTCAGCTTCCTTCTGGCTGGTCGTGACACAGTGGCGGCCGCCTTGACAACCTTCTTCTGGCTGGTGGCACAACATCCGGAGGTGGAATTGGCGATTCGTGCTGAGTCGGACCGAGTCATGGGCGCGGCGAGTCAAGGAATCGCGAGTTTCGGGGAGATGAGAGAGATGCATTACTTGCAGGCTTCAATTTATGAGAGTATGAGGCTCTACCCGCCAGTGCAGTTTGATTCCAAGTTTTGCCAAGAAGATGATACTCTTCCAGGTAATTATACAACTAGAATCTTTGTATTCACCCTTTTGCTAGTTCAATTTTTTTTTTGTTTTTGTTTGTAAAACGGCTTTTTTTAAAATATATTTGTGTGATTTTTAAAATTTTTTTCCCCCTTTTAAAAGATCTAACTGAGCTCTCTTTGAAATGAATCTTAACCATTAATTTTTCATTTTTGAGATACCTTTCGGGGTACATAGAATTATTGTTAAGTATTTAAGATATCTAATTGAGCTCATTGTCTAGTGCAAAAAACCTAAAGGGCTGTTTCTGAATTTTTTACTCTATTTTTTCAGATGGCACGAATATCCAAAAAGGCGCTAGAGTTACATACCATCCCTACGCGATGGGTCGAATGGAGCAGATTTGGGGTCCAGATTGTCTTGAATTCAAGCCCGAGAGGTGGTTGGAGAACGGCGTTTTCCGCCAGGTTAGCCCTTTCAAGTACCCCGTTTTTCAAGCCGGCGTCAGGGTTTGTTTGGGCAAGGAGATGGCCCTGGTGGAGATGAAGAGTGTTGCCCTCACCTTGATACGCCGGTTCGACATTCGAGCGGCGGCAACACCAAGCCAAACACCGCAGTTTGTTCCTGGCCTAACCGCCACCGTGAAGGGCGGTCTTCCGGTCATGATTCATGAGCGGAGACTCTAGTTAACCACCTTGTGGTTTACATGCGCATGTATATATAGGATTGTAGTTTATTGTAGATACACAAATCACCACAGTTCGAGTGCAAAGAGAAAAATTGATAGGCGATTTACCGTATTAATGTACATAATAATTAACCGGTGAATCAGTTCAAATTAAGCACTAATTTGTTGTGGAATCAGAATGATCCCCTTGCTTGGGACCCTATCATTTATATACACATATATATAAACGAGCAATTTTGATTATCAATCTCTCTGAATAGCTAGTTCAAATGCACTGGAGATAAGAAGAAGAACAATGCTAAGTATCCAAAAAAAGTATCTCGAATGAAGAAATTATCATCACTTCCCTAGCATTGCTCTTCTTCTTATCAGTTGATTTGTACCTGAACAGTAAATTTCTCCATTCGGGTAATTTTTGGGTACCTTTTATGGGTACATGAAATTAGTACTATAAGAGGAAAATTCTCTAGTTCATTGGTTTTTTTTTTTTTTTGGGGTAAGTTCTCTAGTTCATTGTTCACAAATAAAAAATTACTATCCATTACGCATTCCCATGAATATTATCCTATAGTTTAGGTTGCGGCAGTAAATGCGTTATTAATTGTTCGAAACGTGGTTAGAGTTTACTTATAGCACAACTTCGCTATACAATAAGAATTAAAAAAAAAAAAAAAACTTCACTATACAATAATAGGGGTTTGGCGAAGGTGAAGTACGTGGACTTGTGAAAGAATATAATAAATCCTTGTCTTCGATTAGGCCACATTTTTCAATTAAAAAATTGGTCTAGGATCCATTATAGCATGTTTCTTACCCATTAAATCTAAATATTCTAAACTTTGAGGCTATCGGAGAATTTATTTGATTGTTAGTTTCATGATTTTAGAAATAGTTGAGGTACACGTAAGTTGGCCAGGGAATTCGATTATAAAAAAAAAAACTTATATAAAATAATCATTCCCTTTCCCGATTCGTGCTTTTATAATCAATTTAAAACGCCAATTAATGATATGTATTTGAATCGCACCGTCCTCCTAATTAAAAACTTGCATATGTTTGGCACGCTTAAAAAAAAATCTGGCCTCACAAAAACATCGAACCTCCCCCCTGCAAATCTGGCGATGCTTGAAAGTAACATTTTAATACTTTAGAAGTCCTCATAATTAATTAGGCCGCGTTCTTGTAAACTTATAAGTCTGAAACTTAATTATTTTGGTATTTTTTTACTTTTCGTAACTTTTTATTTAACTTTTTGTTGTAATTTTTGGGGTTAATTGTTCGATGAGACGAATTGAAAAAGTATTACTCCCTCCGTCCCAAATTGGATGTCAATTTCTGATATCTGTGCCAATTTCAATTCATTATATCTTTCAATATGGATCTCAAAACATATTCAATATGGATCTTGTTTGATAGTTTTCAAATTGTTCTATTATACAAAGTTTTCAAACTCATGAAAAACATTATAGATTGAAATATATAAGCGACGGAAAATGACACGAGTTTCAAAAATTGTCATCCATTTTGGGACGAAGGGATAAAATATAAACTAATGTTGAAAAAGTTCAAATAAGACAACACTTTTTTTTTTTGATAGGCAACAAAATTTTATTAAGAAATTCGACAAAAGGTACATTGAGGAAAGACCAAATATGGACCACAAATAAATAGGTACCATACAGGCCTACAGAAAAGAAAGAAAATATATTCAATGAAAATTGAATGAGGCTCAGCTCAATTCAACAGCCCAGCCATAAATTTAGGTTTCACTACAAAAGGGATCTTCAGCACAATAGCAACAATATCAGCATCAGATGCAGTAGAAATAATCTCTCTTAGGGTTTGAATGCGTCTCAACACAGTTCAAACATTCGATCCAAAACTCAGGCTGAAACCATTACGTATTGGGTAATTAAGACGACACTTTAGACAAATAAGACAACTGTTTGGTATTTTTTTTCATTTTCAGTGAACTTTTTTTTTTGTTTTTGGTCATCGTACTTTTTCGACTTCTCTCATCGAGACGGATGATTAATCCAAAAAATATCAAATGAATCTAAAGTGGAAATTGATGATTATCACACATAATAGTGGGCTGAAATGGCTAAGGTGTTTCATAATCATCTGAGAGTGATACATTGGCTAGGCCCAAGAAACTGAAAATCACCTGATTCTACGTTGGTTTTCAATAGAAACAAGCCCATTCATGAATCCTTATAATAAACCGATTTAAAATGCAATATTAATCCCAAGAATTTCATCATGATAACGAGTACAACGGAATTAATACATCATAAGATAATATTCAAACACATTTGAAGCAATTAATAATAGATAGATTGTCTTCAAATAAACAACCAAGAATGAAATAAAATAAACTGGTCAATCTGAAAGCACAATTTTTTGACGTGCAAGTGTAACCCAAATTTAACAGATGCAGCATACAACTTGTGGTAGTAGTAGTTAATGATCACTTGAATACATAGTTAACAACTCCGGGAAAGTGAACGTTCATGAAGTAGTCTTCCCAGTTGATGATCTTAGGATCAAAGTAGAACACATTGGCGTCGATACCGCCTTCTCTTACCGCCATTCGTAACTTTTCTGTGTTTATATCATCAAACCTGAATGAGAAAAAAAACTCGATATTAGTAGTGGCAATACTATTGGCGCGTGGTAAAGATATTAAAAAAATGCGCTAAAGAATTAATACTACTTATATATATGGAGTACCTGCCCTTGAAGAACAAGTAGGGCTCGTAGAGTTCTACCAATCGCATCACGAACTTGATTTTTCTACGCAAATAAGAGTACCTGCCTTCAAAAGAATGGCAAAATGTTGTATTTGCTATTTGTAATCCCTGAAAAAGAAGCACAAGAAAAGAAGTCTAGAGATCAGTTCTAGTAAATTGAAGAAAATTAAGTACCATCATGCAATTTGATTAAAAGTTAGGCCTACTACTTTGCCACAATTTTTTTTTCCAAAAATCGAGATTAATTAATAGTTGGTATTCATTGAGTTTAAACTAATTACTTTCTTATAATAGAAATATTTTTTATCTACAATAAATATTTTTAGCTTTTTATCAAATGATTTGAAATCTGATTCTTCCCAACGGGAGAGGACGTACACAAAAAGCTAAAAAAGTTGCACCGAATAAAAATTAGGACAAAAATGAACTTTTGTAATACTACTATGAATACATTTCTTTTTTGATAACCAGATATTGTCCGGGTCAGCTAGAGCACACCTCGACTAATTTCAATGACTTGAAGGTAACGATTAGGCTTAACCCCCAGAGACCAAAAGATTTGGGATTCGAACATGGTAGATTTTTTAAAATTCTATTAGGACAATTTTTTTCTTGATCCCAAATTAAAAATGAAAAAACTAAGAATAAGAAAAGAAGGGGTCAAAATTAAGTCCAAAGTTAAGCCAAATTAAGATTAGTTGAAATAATCTTATTGTTTCCAAAAATTAAACATATTTAGTACACACCTTGAGTGGAAGCAAGTAACGAATGGCCACGTATCTGCGGAAGCTAGCCATGGAGCTCAACCAAGTAATGTTGCCAACTTTAACAGCCTTTCCATCTTTTCCAATCCATGGGTGCTTCTTGAAATAAAGCTGGCCATAATCCTGAATAGAATTCAATCTTATAGGGTTTGAAACCGAGGAACCCACTTGGTAAATCACCACATCATCTGATGCTTCATTTGCATTAGCTGCCATTGCTACCAGCATTGAGTTCACCACCATGTCTGCTGGGATCTGCAGGCACAAAATCAAATAATATTGCTCCTCATAAATATTAATTTAATGTGTTGTTTACTAATTAATCGAGATCCAATAATTTTATTTTTGACATGATTGATGATCTTGAAGATGTCTTCCACATATACGAAGAACACATTATCCCCCATTGTTTTATATGAAGGGACCCTCACCGCAGGAAATGTTTTTTTATTTTATTTTAAGGCCAATAGAAGTTTAAATAGTTTACTTTTGAACTTTAAATTAGTCGAAATATGTGTAAATTAACCCGGATACCCGAGTCTAGCTAAAAGAAAAAATTGCTCACTACATGCATATATTATAAATGGGGGATCAACGGACATTCGATATGAAAATGACTTATTATATATAACTCACCATATCTAATATAGATTGCCGATCACCAACGAAGGATGTCAATCTTCCCTTTCCATAAGCAACCACTAAGCTATCAAGAGTTCTGCATCCAACAGGACAATGTTAGTTTCGGGTCATTGGAAGTTTATCTGGTGGTTAACTTTAGAGTTTCGGAAATAATTGATTTGTGCTCAAGAGAGTCCAAACACCAGGTTATAAAAAAAAAGAAAAAAAGAACATAAAGTATCAAATCAAACCAAGTCAAATCAATGTTTCAATCAGATGTGATCAATTAGATGAATTATTTTTCTCCGTTCAAAATTACGTCAATCAGATATCATTTGACTTTATTTTAGATCGCATTTAACCTGAGATGAATGGCTTAAATGGGTAACCAATATATCAATCCCTGTTTTACAAACCTTTTTGTCTCAAGATTATTAGACTTAATTTCACATTGCTCATCTAAGCCACCAAAGCTTAATTAATATATTCTTGAAATTACTCCACCTATTGTCAATAGGTTTTAGGTTAGAACCCTCCAAGAATTCTAACATGGTATTAGAGCTAGGTTTTGGGTGGCCTCATCTCGTGTGGTCAAGTCTCTGTCGCCCGCGTTAATCGCCTCATCTCATCAATTAATACCTTTATGTGCATCCGGGCTGCATGTGAGGGGTCGCCCGATTCAAATATCTTGATTTTCTCAATTCGTACCTCCACGTGCAGCATCTGGGCTGCACGTGAGGGGGAGTGTTAGAGTTAATCCTATATCGTTCATCTAAACCACCCAAGCTTAGTTAATATATTTTAGAGGCTACTCCACCTGTTGCCAATTGATTTTAGGTTGGAACCCTCCAAAAAATCTGACAAATTAAGATAAATGCGCACCCAATGTATATTAAACGATATCAAATTTGATTTTTAACATGGTCAATATTCTTGACAATCTACAAAATGTGAACGATTCCAATCATCTAAGTAGGTCCAAAAATGGCCCACAAATGAGCATAAATTCGTATTTATCCTTTCTTTAATTTCTTTAGCGTCCTACCAGATGAAAAGAAAAGAAAGATTTGTACTGTAGTAATTATAAGTTTTACCTGATACCTTCAACCCAACCAGGGAAAGGTTCCTTGTAAGTACTTGTAATAATGGTAGGACGGAGGATGACTAGAGGAATATTTCCTTTGATTTGCCCCAAAAGCATCTCTCCCATTGCCTTCGTGAATACATAGGTGTTTGGCCACCCATACTTCCTTGCTCTGTAAACCCACAGGAAAATCAAAATTGATCGATCAATGAAAGAAATTGAAAATTTTAGATGGACTCCCATCTTGATTGATATTGATAGTACGTGAAAGTTTTGATTCCTTTTTTTTTTTCTTTTTTTTTTTTCAATTAGGAGAGATTTTATTATTACTACAACAACCGAGCATCTAATGAAGCTTCTCTTCTACAAGTCCAGTTCCAAAGATTTCCTTGCCAAGTCATAGAGAGCTCAATGACTCATACATATTTGACTATTTCATGAGTAATTTCTTTTTTCGCTGTTTAAAAATATATAACTTGTTAGGATTATGCTCCAACAAATGTAACAAATAAAAAACTAAGGGTTAATTAATTAGCTAGGTGGATCACACCTTTGAATGCCCAAATCCTTCATTGCCAAAGTAATTTCTTGATCTGTAGCCTCCTTCGCCTGGAGTTCAATCAATCTCTCCTCCATAATTTTCTTCTCCATGTCAAGGTCTAGCCCAGGAACCCCATTGAGCGTCTCGCCCATGTTATAGGGTTTTTCAGGTATTAATCCTCCTCTCTCACCGGATACGTAAGCTGAAAATGACCGTCTCGATTATTGTTAATTGCTTCCTGATTAGCACTTTTAATATAAACAAAACAAAATGTCTAAAACCACACACAAAAAAGCAAACGTGTGTACACAAAAGCAAAGGGGAAAATGAAGTTTAACGAAAAACTTTAACCGTGCACATATAGCACACAAAAGATAGGGGAGTTATGTGTAATTAGGGCCGGCCCAAAGGATTTGGAGGCCCTAGGCCAAATCAGAGGGTAGGGCCCTACATATTTGTAGAATTGAACAACAATAATAGAAACATTTCTTTATATAACTACTTTAGCCTTTGTGTCCTCACCATCCTCCTTGACTCGGGTTCGAAACTTAGCTTAGATTATTTTTGGCAAAAAACCACTTAAAAGGAAATCGTGCAGGGGTTCAATATCAGATATTGACTTATCACTAAACCAAAGAAGACACTCTTATAACACGAACAAATTACAGTATATATATACTTATTTAAGAAGGGCCCCCAATTTAGGGCCAAAATTTGGAGGCCCTAAGTTGCGGCTTCTTGGGCCTTGTCCACGGGGCCTGTGTGCAATATACTTTTAAAAGTAATAAAAAAAGATGTTTAAACAAAAATAATAGAAATCATGATGGTAAGGACCTGATGAGAAATTCAAAAATGAAAGAAAATATACTAACCAGTAGATACGTGGAGAAGCATCTCTAATTTTGCACATTCTTTGGAAAAGTTGAAGACATTCTTGGCTCCCATTGTATTGAGATCGAACGCAATGTCGTATCTAAATAAAATCGAAAAAATCAAAAAAAAAAAAAAAAAAAACGCACATGCGTATATCAGTGTGCAATTTGATGAATAACTAAAAATTTACAGGATTATATAAGAGGGAATCAGCTCCTCGGCAGTCTTGCCACATAACGTGAGTTGGCCTTTTTTCCGGCCACTTGACGGACTTCATTCAATAATCTGTTTTGTTCGTATTGTAGATCTCGTCGACATGCTTAGGTTTTTGTGGTTTAAAATCACTTAAATTGGATACCAAATAAGATGCGATCGAAACAAAAATCAAACTTGGGTTCTACACATGCTGGAACGAAACCTGCCACCAAAATTCTAGTTTTTATTTGTTTTTTTGGTTTCGATCACATATTATTTGGTAACCAATTAACACGATTTTAAAGCATAATATGTGTTTTGATGAGATCTACATTATGAACGGAAGGTTATTGAAATTTTTTTTTTTGAACACCACGGGTTATTGAATTTATAAGTCCGAAAAGTGGTCGGGAAACACTGGCAGAGTTCCGGGGTGGCCCCAGCTAGCCCCTCCCGATATTTAAAATATTTTACTAATATTTCAAGGCATTTCGGTGTGTTCTTGTCTATATCTTTGTGTGTTGTGGGTTTAGGTGGATATCAAAAAGTTACACCATATATTGAGTACATTTGTACATTATGCTAGCCCCTCTCGAGCCAAAATTCTAGCTCCGCCACTGCCGGAAAAGACCAGCTGCACACTGTGCGTGCAGTTCTTGGAAAAACTGCCGAGAAGCTGACTTTATATTATAGAGAATAGAGATATTGGAGTAATTACACGTACGTACGTACCTTTCGTCAAAGTTGGTAGTTGCAGCTAAATTAACCACAATGTCCACCTCTCTCCGCATTTCTTCCACCAAATTGGAGTCTTTCACGCCCAGGTTTTCACATGTTATGTCGCCGGGGACCAGAGTTAATTTTGCCGAAATAAGGGCATTCAAGCTTCCTCCCATTTTCTCTCTCAGAACCCTAAATAAGTCCTTTGCTACCGCCTAAATTCATAGAATTATATATTTATTCACCATCATTTTCAACTACCCACAAATTAATTTAATTCGTCGAAATTTTATCAGAAAGTACGATCGATGCTTGGCGTAGATTTTACAATCGGTGCGTATCATGCTTGTAACAAATGAAATGAAGTAATTTGTGTACTCGATTTTTCTTCTTGTCGATCGCTTCTGGGTGAATTTTTCGGATCTTTTTCACGCACCACAACATGTAATTTGTTGGAGAGTGGTACGTGCTCTTGAATTTATTTATTTTTATTTTTGAAGGGTACTTGCTCATCGTCATGATTGGTCGTGTAGTTTGTGTCCCCTCTCCCTATGAAGTATTCCATCCGTCCCGATTTGTTTGTTCCTCTTTTTGACTTTTTGAAAGCGTTTGATCTTTAAAAAAATTGTCTATAATTTTTAATTCATACTAATATTTTTAACGGGACGGTTCAAGGGACACCTAAAAAAAGACCTAAAAAGACACCCCAAATCTCAATCTCATAGTTCCCGATCAAAATTTTATGATCCGAACCGTTCGATGTGTGCAGAATGTGATTTTAAAGGTGCCCGAAAGAAATTAGCAAAAAAAAAAAGACCGGGAAAGGCATGATTTGAGTAGTTTTTATTTAAGCCGTTCAATAAAAAACTATTCAAAACTGTTCAGATCAAGCCCTTTCTGGTCATTTTTTTGTTGATTTCTCGCGAGTACCCTTAAAATCATGTTCTGATCACATTGAGTGGCTCAGATCATCAAAATTTGATCCGAAACTATGAGGTGTTTTTTTAGGTGTCTAATTAGTTGTCCCCGGAACCGCCCCGTTTTTTTAATATGCAATATGGATTTTGTTTGGTAGATCTCAATTAATTTTACTATACAAAGTCTTCAAAATCATAAAAAATATATTATAAAATGTAAGATATAAGTATATTTTTGAAAAATACGAATTTCGACAATTGGACAAATAAATTGAGATGGAGGAAGTATCAACTTAGAATATCTCCTCAAGTTAAAAAAGAAATCTAGGGAGTAAAAGAATTGAAGTAAAGATCATGATCACAAACTTTACTTTCTAGTTACTTTCTGGATTATATATCTTTTCTTGATATATATGTATAAGGGCTATCTATAAATTTTGAGCTATTTTCTTGATTTTCTTTCCTAGATATGTACCGGGTAGAGGAAAGTGTTGGTACATATTATTGCTTTTATTGAATTTTCGCACATTATTTTGAGCTTCCTACGAGGGATTCCTCATTTTTCCTATGTGCCGGATCTCCCATTTCCAGAAGTACCTTAATTCCTTGAAACTCCTACTAAAAGTACCCTACATGCATATGCACTTTGAGTCTTTGTTTCCTTTTCGTTTCAACATCTTGTTGGATGTGTTTTTCTGGGCTTTCACTTGCTTCATGGCTTGTGTTTTGTTTGGCCCATATCCCTTCTTCGATGTATCCATTATCGAATTATATATATGATATTTGAGATAAAAAATTTCTTTTGTTGGCGATGCAAACTATGGGTTTTTCACCATTATTGTGGGTACATTAATTGTCGATTTGAACCATTCATCTTGTAGGGCCCATATAGTAATATTCTCATTCAAAAAATTAGTTTTACCAGACATTCATAGGTGTAACAAAATTTAAATTTAGTTTATAAAAAGGATGGTCACGGACAGTAGTTTAACTTGACAAGATCAGATCATCCATTTTATAAACTAAAATTCAACTTTTGATTGATTTATCAACATCCAATCAAGTTAATTTTTTTTACGTGAATATACTACACTATGGGCCCTGCAAGATAAACGGTTTTGATAATAACAATAAATGTATGGTGGGGTCCACAATGGTAGTGGTGGAAAACCAACCATTTCGATCCATTGCCAGTGAAAAGAATTTAATCTCATCTTTTCGCTGATAAAAAAAAAAAACTCTTACTAAAATTAATTGGTGCTCTTTTATCATCGCCAAACTCAATCATTAACGGTTCTAAACTGGAGTATTTGACACCATATGGGATTAAGGTTCCCAGATGGGGCTGTAGTGGGTAAATCAAAGCAAGCTAAATTTTTTTTTTTTTGACAGGCAAGGGTGTCTGAGACAACTTACGGGCACCACAATTAATCTGATCTCTGGTCTGGTCAAGGACAGCCAAGAAGGCCATCCACGCCGGAAATAAGGAGCAAACTATTTATGCTTAATGTTTTACCTCATTATGAAACCTTTGTGATGCTAACTTTTCATCAGCAGCTCTCAGTAGTAGATACAGCTTCTTCACATTTGGTTGAATTCTTAATATCTTCTCCACAAAAACTACAACAACAATTGATCAATAAAAAATAAAATAAAACCGTCACAATGTGTGTGTGTTTGAGAGAGAGAGAGAGAGAGAGTACTCTTTGCTAGGAAGCCAGTGGCACCAGTGACTAAAATGTTCTTGTTCTCAAGGAACTGGACGACACTGCCCAACTCCATTGGAGAAGAAAAGTGGAGAGAGAGAGAGAGAGAGAGAGAGAGAGAGAGAGAGAGAGAGAGAGAATGTCGAAGAGAATATGGTTGGATATGGAAAGTAAACAATTATCCAATTTAAAGGAGATGGGTTTTTTTTTGGATCTGCAAAAGGAAATGGTTTGTCGTCATCTTTTAGAGTTGACCAACCAAATGAAAATTGTTTAATGAAGTGATCGATGAGTTGTTTACCTTGTTGCACTTACCCTCCAGAAAGTGGTGTCAATGTGTCGAGTTTGGTTAGCCTTGTTGCAACAACAACGACATATTGTTTTTTTTGTACCCAAAAATAAATAAAAAATATTGTCGCGAGTGCGTGCTACCCTTTAAAATAGTGTGAGGCGGCAGCACGTGAAAGATTTCTCCAAGATTGAGTCGGAGAATGATGGGGTTAATTCAAAAATAAGATAAAAGAAGAAAGGACTATCCAGAGTGAAGGGTGGGAAAAAAATTCCGTCATCCCGTGCGAACCTAACCTGTTGAAAATTATGGATTGAAATCATGAGTGGGTTGAGTTGGACGGGTACGTATAACCTAAGTTTTAAACGTGTCGGTTCACGTGTAGGTAAACTTTATTTAACCTACCTTTATTTACCCGCTATATCTACATGTGTAAAATAATAGACAATATATAGGATACAACCATAACAATACTAAGGTGGACACTGGACACATATCCAATTATCCTTATATAGGACAAGGCACAAGTAGCCGCCGCCACCTAGCGCACCAATATTTGGGGTCGGAAATAGGGGCTGCTCGATGAGTAGGTATATATATACTCCATGTTCGCAATTGCAGGGAAATTTTTTTTTTTTTTTCTCGGCAAAACGAAACTTTTATAACACTCGAAATGATACATCGAGCAGGCTCGAACAAAGAAGGATTACAGAGATACTAGTTCAAACAAAACAAAAAAAAAAGAAAAAAAACGAAACAGCTAAAACAATTGCAGGGAAATGTTGTAGGTTGGTACGGTGGTAAATGGATTCTAGTCTATACATTATTGTGGCTTAATTAGTTCTAATCGCAGCACTTGCACTTTTTTCTTTTTAGTGTTTATTTGTCAAAACAAGAGTTTATTGAGTTTATACATTATGGTTCAAGTACTTCCTTGTATCTTGAGTTAGCCTCCTCGATATATTCTTAGTCGAATTTTGAATGAATAAGTTTAATTTGTTGCTGATAAAAAAAAAATGAATTGGCCATTGAATTCAGAAGTAGCAGCATTAATCTCATTTTTTGTCTCATTTTGCTAAATAGCGGATTTGCCCGTGCCTAAAGTCACTCCTAACAATAATCTCATTTTTTGAATATCTGCACGCATTAAAACATTATCCCAAATTTGTATTATAAAACATAGTGGTTTTCTTTGAAAATATCTAGGCATAAAAATGAGAGCAACATTTATCGCCATCGAATTATTTTTCGTTAAAATCGTAGCCATGTGGTTAGGAAAAGAAAAGAAAAAAGAAAATCTAATTATTATTTTTGTTACTAAATCACTCTCTCCTTTTTTTTTGGCTTACCTTCTATGTCTGTATCTTTATCAAGTGGGCTTTATTGTTATATTTATACCTATTTAGACCCTTTTGGTGATCTGGGTTTGGTTGATTGGATGCTTTGTTAACTTCTTGCCAACTTGAGCTTTGCTTTGTAATTCTTTTTTCTTATCAATAAAATTTTTTATTTCGCTGTTCAAAAAAAAAAGAAAAAGGATAGAGATAGAGAAGGGGAAGCAAATGTTACGAAAAAAGGGGAGAGAGATTTGGTAAGGGGAGCAATGATTAGGTATTTCTTTTTTGTTTTTGTTCTAATCACATGGCTATTATTTATCGAAGAGTAGTAATCAAACTTGATAAAGATAGAGATAGAGAGAAAAATTAAATATTACCAAAAAAATGAGAGAGGAATTTGGTAAGGAAAACAATAGTAATTAGGTTTTCCCTTTTTGTTCATTTTCTAATTGCATGGCTTAACGAAGAGTAATCCAACTTGATAAAGATAGAGATAGAGAGAGAAATTAAATTTTATTAAAACAAAAAAAAAAAGGAGACAAGGATTTGGCAAGGAAAGTAATACTAAGGGGTCATTCAGCCTAATAAACCAGATGACTTTTTTTCGTCCTTATTCAAATTTCTTTCACATTTTTTAGTTTTTCTTCAATTTTTTTTTGTAGATTATTGCTTTGTCATAACGAGAGGAAACTAAAAAGTAAAAAATTATGATTAAAATCTAAATTTTTTAAATAAAAACAAAAATAAGCTAAAAAGCCAAATTTTTCGTCTCATCCGTTTTGGTGATAGCGTTCTCTCATGAAAACTCTATAACCTATGCGTATACTTTTGTGCAGAAACTTCAAAGTATATATCAATGTATATTAATATGTGCTTTCTTTTTACGCAAACCACAATTCACACATTTTCTACTCCTATACAATTGCTTTTGTCCAACTTAATTACAACAACGAGTAGGCCAGGCATTCGTATTCTTTTTAGTTTCCAAACTTTTAATGTACATAGGTGAATTAGAAAACCTACTCTCTCTTTTTTTTCTTTTCAAAGGCTTGTTTCAATATGAATACTGTGAAAGCTAGGATGGAAGTGCTAAATGAGTTTTGCATGATGTCTGGTCAAACCATTAGCCTGGAAAAATCTAAAGTTTTTGTCTCCCCGAATGTTCAAAGAAGCAAGGCTAGGAGAATAAGTGATTTCTGTGGCATAAAACTTCCAAAAATTTGGTGATGGTCTGGGGCTTAAAAAAGCAACAGACCAAAATCTGGCATTTCTTTCTAAGCTGGCTTGGAAAGTTTCCAATCCAGAAAAAGAAGGGGGGCCGGCTTTGGGTTTCGATTCTAAGGGACAAGTACAAGAGTATTCAATCTATTTCTTCTTGGCCTAGAAATAGGTCTGCTTCTCATCTTTGGAGAAGTATTTTGGACACAAAACATGTCCTTGAAAAGGTGTGAAATGGGTCATTGGAGTTGGGAAATCCGTTAGTATTTGGCATGATTGGTGGTGTGGGGACATACCCCTAGCCCTTTCCCATCCTGAGGAACATACCAACTCTACCCAAAAGGTAGAAACTCTGTTAATGGATGGAAATTGGGTTTTGGATGAGTTAGCCCAACATGTGGATGTCAACACTTTGGAGGTTATCAACTCCATCACCATCCCAACTTAAACGCAAACTGCGGATCACTCCACTTGGGTGGGATCTGGAATGGCAAATTTTCTATTTCTGCTGCCTATGATCTTATAAACAAAGAGGACACGGATTTGAAGGGTTGGAAGTGGTTTTGGAAACTTAAAATTCCAGAAAAACTCATAACTTTTATATGGCTTATTCTCCATAACAGCCTTCCAACAAATCAACTCCGGGCCAAGAGAGGTATTGCAACTTCAGATTTATGTCCAAGATGCAACACCTGTTCAGAAAACATTAAATATTTATTCAGGAAATGCAACAAAGTCAAAGAGCTTTGGAGTAACATTCTCATGAGCCGCTTAATGAGAGGGGATTTGGATACTCCTAACCATGTCTAGATGTCCCTTAACTTGCAAAGCAACAAAGACTTAGGGAATGAAAATAATATACCCTAGCACACTATGTTCATCACCACTTTGTGGCGAATCTGGAAGGATAGGAACAAGAAAAGTTTTGAGAACATTGAAATGCCCAGCCAAGTCAGTGCCAGGAATATCATTTCTTATTCCTAGGAAATTGTAGAAGCTTTCAAGTCCCCCCCTCATTACAGGCTCTCGGTAGGCATGCCTAATATCTTGGTCTAATCCAATTGCAGGTAATATCAAGCTTAACACGGATGGCTACTGGTACGAAAGTAATGGAAGTGGAGGTTTTGGAGGATTATTCAGAGATCATAAAGGCGATTGGATCATGGGATTCTATGGAATGCGAAATTTTTCCTCAAAATTGGAAGCGGAGGTCTGGAGCATCTACAAGGGGTTGGAAATCATATTGGACAGAAAGGTGACTAACTTGACAACCGAATCGGACTACCTCACTGTAGTTAATTTAATCATGGAAGGCAACCCAAGCCATCATCCGCAAATTAAGTGTGTTGATAAATGAAGCCCACCACATCATGGCTAGGACCAACACCTTGATTGGATACACCTATCGCTCGGCCAACCAATATGCCGATCATCTCGTTAGAATGGGAATCAAACAGACTGATGAGTTTACATTTGTTGTGGACATGCCCATTGTCAATGAGAAAATTTGTTTTAAGAGATAGTCTGAATATCAGGAAAGTGTAGACTAGTATTAGGTTTAGTTTTTATAGTGGTACTTCGTTTTGTAATCCTTAATGAATTTCCGTTTGACCGGAAAAAAAAAAGGGCATAGTTGCACGAGGCAGCCCATCTAGTAGGAGTAGGTGGCCGTTGGCGAGTCCCGCTGATCAATTGACACCTTTTTATTAGTTGCCGACAATGCTGAAAATGAAAATGACGTTAAGATTTGTGCCTATGCGGAAAATATTTATATCTAGGTTTTGGGTCTCAAAACTTAATCTCTTTCCCTGCGTATAGTTTTTAATAATTTTTTTTCTTTATTTTTCTCTATTAATTACTCGAAAATCTTTTTCAAAATCCAAACCGAAAAAGCCCCGATGTATGAAAATTATGAAGTTTGTAAGATTTTTCTGCCTTATAACTTGATCAGATTAGAGATTGGCAGGGTTCCAAATTGGGAAACATAAATTGGGTTAATTAGTCGATTAGTATTTACTATTTAGTAACGCTGGAGAGGGGGACGGAGAGAGAAACACAGATTGTGTCATGGTTCGAACCACATGATTTTTATTTATTTATTAATCAGAACCACAACATGATTGATAAGTGTTTTTTACTCCAACTATTAACATAACGCAGGAAAAAAAGGCAAAATGATACTCCTTCCGTCCCTTATTTAGAGTCCAGCATTTCATTTTGAACTGTCTCTTAATAAATGTTCATTTTGTAAAGTTAATGGGTAAAAGTTTGGGCATTGTCTATTTTTTTCTTAAAAGTATATTTCATTTTGAAAAGTTAGTGAGTAAAAGTGTAATGATGATGGGTAAGTAGGGAAAGTGAATGAAAAAGCTGATGTGAAAAATATAACAATGATATCTTTTTAATAAGTTGGAGTTACGAAGCATGACATTTAAAAAGGGACGGAGGGAGTAGTAAATTTTTTAACGAAAATTTTATATGAAATTATTCATTTTGGTGTAATCTCACGTTACCATAATTACAGTCTTAAGGTTTGTAGAAGTTTTTTTTTTTTTTTTTTCTCTTCTAAAAATAAAGATTTAACCTCGGTATTGTTAGATACGACCTCATGGACAAAAATTCAACGTGGTGTATACAAATTTATAAATTCTAGACAATTTTAAAATGGATGTATACATTTGACCAGCGCCTCCCGCATCAATCAAAAAGACAAGGAAAGGGAGATTAAGAAGGCTAGCTAGCAACGGCAATAGTCTCCTAGAAGGCAGCTGCGTCTAAGGCAGCTAGTAAGGCACGTAAGCAAGGCTATCTTACGCTTAGCCTTCTATTAGCAAAAGTCCCTGTAAGGGGCACGTAAGCGGTTCGTTACTTTTAGGTACGAACATAGCTTGAAGCGAAGGGACGAAGACTAACAATACGCCGTGCGACTCGGAGGACATAAGACCTCTCTTTCTCACATTGCTTGATTGACTTCCGCTTTCCTCAAGTTCGTAGTTTCCGCTATATCAAGAGTTTGCCGACCTTCTTGTGGATATCAATGTCACTACCCTTCTTCTCCGCTGTATCCATTTAAATAGGGGTGTATATTGTTAGATGGAGTTCACTCTACTTTTTTTTGACATCAAAATATCACTTGTTTTCACTAAAAATAACAAAATTACCGTTTAAACAAAGTTGAGGGAAATGAGTTTTCTTGAATATTAGGGGGTTTTTTTTTTGTCTAAAATACCAAAAATACCGTTTAGACATTAATGTGCACGTATGTGAACTCATAAAAGTAATTTAAGTAAACATTGTTTTATCAATCCTCCATACAAAATTTGTTGCCCGAAAAAAATCCATGCAAATTTGAAATCATGAATAGCCAAAAATCACACAAAAACTTAGTTCATCTTTCATACATGTGCCTATTTCGACTCTCAAATTTATGATTTGAACGGTCCATCTTGTAAACCTTGCAATAAATAACAAGTTTGAGTCGTTCGACAAAAATCAATGCCTTTCATTATCTCAAAAATCCTTTCCAAATTTTCCCAAATCATCAACCGAACTAGGCAATTAATTTTCCTCGAGAATTTCGCCTAGCAAACTGAGCGAAGGGTAGAACATGTGACTCTGTAGCTCCCTGTTCGGTCCAAGACTCTAACGTGCGAGTGGGTGTAAGAGTGCGAATGTGAAAGCATTTTTCAAAAATCTTTCAAACAATTAAAAATTTGTAAGTATGATAATTGAAAGCACAAGAATTGAAATTGAAAGTGATTGCCATTTTGAAGAACTTATATGTGACTAGGGCGTTCGGCTAAATAAGCTACTTGGCTTATTTTTTTGTCCTTATTCAAAAAAAATTCGCATTTGTTAGTTTTTGGTCAATTTTTTGAGAATTATTGCTTCGTCATGACTAGAGGAATCTAAAAAGTAAAAAATTAAGATCGAAACCTAATTTTTTTGAATAAAGACAAAAATAAGCCAATTTTTTCGTCTTTATTTAAAAAAAATTGAATTTCGATCATAATTTTTTACTTTTTAGATTCCTCTTGTCATGAAGAAGCAATAATCCCCAAAAAATTGATCAAAAACTAATAAATACGGAAAAAATTTGAATAAAAACAAAAAAAATAAATCAAATAGCTTATTTAGCCGAACGCCCTAGCTCAAGTGGGATTCATTTTTTAATGTTTTATTTCTTCTCACGCGAGATGGCCCAGGTCTGCGAGATCCTCAACTATAACATGCCCAGTCCAATTTCCTGTGCCCAAAGAATGAAAACGCTGAGTGCAAACATATTATGGGGTTTTATAGGCCGGCCCGTAAATTAGGCTCGGCTCCACCCAAATTAGTGTCCGAGCAAATTATTGCTACCCGATATAG
>BPLS01000386.1:202694-221379 GCA_019656275.1 Rhododendron kiyosumense | reverse complement strand
TCACGGTCCATTATCTCTGACAAAAATACCCCTCGAGTCATATATACAGTTCACATAATTCACATATACAGTTTACATAGTTCACAAGGACAAAAAGGTCATCATGCAACATAACAAAGCTTATTTAGGTTTGACAACAATATTTAAGGTTGAGATGAAATCGAAGCTAAAAAGTACGACCAGCTTCTAATTTTCTACATTTACAAAGGGTAATGAAAAATCTTCTTCTTAGCATTACAAAATTACATTAACTACGTACGCCACTTTTTTTAATTAAAACGATAATTTGGGGTATATTGCCAATTCAGTAATTGCTTTATGATTTTTTTTTTGACTAAAATCTCCCCCTACTTTTGTGATCAACAAAAATCTCTCCTTACCATTACACAATTTTACGAACTAAGTGTACCCTTTGATAAATAATAACGGGGGTATACGTTAACGTATGGGCCGAACCCATTGCCTGGCATGGGCCATGCCTTCTCTCGTAACTTAAGCCCAACTCTTGCAGTTGGGCCGATCCCATTGCCTGGTATGGGCCATGCCTTCTCTTCTACTTGAGCCCAACTCTAGCAGTTGAGCCGATCGCTTAACCCAAACCATAAGCCCCTCGCCTCCTTCCAGCGTTTGTACACAATCAAAATGAAACATGCCCCCTTGGGTTTTTGTCGTCGTCCTATATGATTTTTTTCACAATATTCATCTATACTTCTATGTTTTGCCGATTCCTCTCATCAAAACGAACGATGAAATGTAAAAAAATTTGACCCAAATCTAAGTAAGAATTTACAGAAAACAACCAAAATGACAGCGCTAAGAATTCCTCGAAAAATTAGCCATATGGGGCCTCAAATTTCATCCTTCTACTAGGAGTAATAAATTTGAAATTAATTCAAGCCAACAAATTTCAATTCATATCACTGAATTAATACATCTTTTCATCGGAAAGTGTTCAACACATTTGCAGCAGTACTACTTATATATACTGCCTTACAACAAATCAAAATTATTTCAAAGCTAAGAAACACACTTGTTTGACATGTAATTAAGGACAAATTATCCCAAAGTTCAACAACACATGCATACGTTTGTTCTCTTGGCAGTGATCATCGCATTCACCTGAATACGTACTTTACGACACCGGGAATGTGAGTGTTCATGAAGTAGTCTTCCCAGTTTATGATCTTGGGATCAAAGTAGAACACATCTGTCTCGACGTTGCCTTCTTTTGCTGCCATTCGCAACTTTTCCGTGTTTATGTCATCGTAGCTGAATGCGTACAGAGACCAACTATTAGTATTATGATGGGCCTCGTTCGAATCAACTTGTTTTTATTTTGAAGTGCTTTAGTGGAAGTTTACTTCAATATTCATTGATTTAGCAAAAAACATCTCATCCAAGAACAACAATTCAAATTAGAAAGTAGACTAAAGGCCCAAAAAAAACTGATTTTAATTGAAATATATATCAAAAGCTAGAAAAAAAATTTTAAAGTAGTAAGTGAACTTGTTCAAACTTCGTTCAAATTGAACGTGGATTGAAAACGTTCAATTAAGACAAACGGCAAGAGAGTAATATTTCAATTGGATTCAAATTCTACGTTCAAAACCCTACGATGATTGATGACCAAGATTGTAAATTTGGCAATGAGTAAAGTACTTACACGCCCTTGAAGAACAAATAAGGCTGGTAAAGTTCCACCAACCGGAACACGAAATTGATTTTTCTACGGAATTCGGAATATGTGCCTTGGAAAAACTGGCAAAATGCTGTGTTTGCTACTTGTAATCCCTACAAAAAGCCACAGCTAGATAAACCACGTACGGTTTAACTTCAAACAAGGCAGAATCCAAACAAGCCTTATTAAAAAGCATATATCCTTCCAGGTATAAATACTGTTTCCAGAAAAGACATGCACAAACCTTGAGTGGAAGCAGGTAGCGAATGGCCATATATCTGCGGAAGCTAGCCATGGAGCTCAACACAGTGACCTTGCCAACAATGACAGCCTTTCCGTCTTTACCAATCCAGGGATGTTTCGTGAAATAGCGCAGTCCGTAATCTTGAATCCAACTGAACCTCAATGGATTTGCAAGTGAGGAACCCACCTGGTAAATCACCACATCGTCTGATGCTTGATTTGCATTTGCTTCCATGGCCACCAGCATTGAGTTAACCACCATGTCTGCTGGTATCTGCACATTTTTTTTGGGGGGGTCAAAGGTTTGAAGAACTTACACTAGGGAAAATAGAAAGGGGACGTGGGGAATAACACACTGCCGCAACACTAGCTCGCCTATAGCGAATTTGAAGCCAAGACAACCCAATTGGGAGGGTCAAGGAAGTGTCATCTGGGCTAAGAGCCCATTGGGCATATCTTCACGTTTATTCCTCTTAAAATGTTTCAATTTTGATTGTTTTTTAAGGTAGAAGATTACATTCAAGAAATAAGTAGAAATGAGCATCTTAAATATAAGTACTCTTATTAATTAAGCTTTGGTTGTCGAGTTTTCCTTCAACCAAATTTTGAGTTAATAATATGATCGACTAGCCGGCCCACTTAATCTTTCTCGTGACAAGTTGATCTTTGGCAATATTGGATCAACTTCTAAATCTTTTATTGTTCTTCTAACCACTGCTCAATAAGCGTGGATAATGAACATGAAAAGACCAAGCATTTGAAAACCTCGATGAACATTTGGCACATAATTATATATATAGTTGTACATATATATATATATATTTACGAATTGGATGTGCTCAAGAGAACTTAAATTTTGAATTATCTATCAAACTGAACACTGTCAACAATGACTACTGTGTTAGAAAATTGAGTTTCCAATAAGCTCACCACATCAATTATGGAGTCTGGATCACCAAGGAAGCACGTCAATCTTCCTTTACCATATCCGACAGCCAAGCTATCAATAGTCCTGCAACCATCAAAACAAGTGCTAATTATTCCATAGAAAAGGCAAAATACACCTAATGAATCCTACAACACTTGGTTTTCTTCTTTCGTCTTTAGCGTCCAAATACAAGAAAACATTTACGGGATGCCAACATAGTTCGGATACTATCCTTTCAGAAATGATGCCGTTCTGTCCATCCTTCTTTTAATCTCTTTGTAATCAGTTAATGAAATTTACTCGTTTCTGCTAGCTGTTGCAAAAACGAGTAGTTCCATAGTAAATGCAAAAAAGAGAATGTTTTGGTGAATTCTACCTGATGCCTTCAACCCAACCAGGGAAGGGTTCCTTGTAAGTACTGGTAACGATGGTGGGACGGAGCATGACTAGAGGAATATTGCCCTTGATTTGCCCCAAAAGCATTTCTCCCATTGCCTTTGTGAACACATAGGTGTTTGGCCACCCATATTTCCTTGCTCTGTTTTATCAGAGGAAAAATAAAATTGGTTAATCATCTATGAATGCTTCGTTACATTAAGATCGAGTCTAGCTATGATCGCGAGTTGGTCAATGTCGACTAGCCCTTTTTCATCATCGAATGTTCTGGACCCGATCCCACAATACACAATCACAAAGAACAAATAGTAAAAATTGCCTGACACGTAATTTTCATTGAAAAATGGTTCCTCAAGTGAGTAATTGGTTATATCTAGGGGGCTCATGTCAATTTTCACTAGCTAGATCAGCTGCATCATGTAGCACATTATGTATTCCAGCGTCTTACATCATCATTTATCATATTACTCTTCTTTAGATCGAAAACACAACCCCCGGGATAATTAATTAGCAAAGTTGCAAACTAAAGTCCGACTCAAACTTCACAAGCCCAACATCAATAACTGACATGATTCGTTTAATTATTTAGACGATAAAAAGAGGTATATATACAGGGACATTATCTCGCAAAATCGAGTGAAAAGAGCCAAAATATCAGTGACCAAACAGGGCCTAATTGTTCATGCATTTATGTGTTTCATCAGCATTCATGAGGCAGAGGTCATTAAATGCTTCAACAAACTTTATGCAAAAAAGACCTAGAATGAAATGTTGTCTTTTGGTCTAATAATTAAAGTGTGGCCGGTGACTCTGAGTGGGAGTATTTATGGCAATTTCTTTACCCCATTAAAATCTTCGCAACTGCAAATTTAAAGATGCAGCCTCTCCTACGCCCCAAGTATTGGAAAACGGGACCATCTAGTGCACCGTTGCCCTACATAGATATAATGGTACACACACTTTTTAACGTCTCGGATCACGCATTATACTACTCCCTCCGTCCCATTTTTATAGTTCATTTTCGTTTTTCGTGTTGTTTTTTCAACGCTTATATCTTCTAATCTACAATATTTTTCATAATTTTGAAAATTTTGTATTATAGATCTAATTGAGAATTATCAAACAAGATTCATATTGCATATTTTTGGAGATTCATATTAGAAGATATAAGCGTTGAAAGAACAGCACGAAAAACGAAAATAGACTATAAAAATGGGATGGAGGGAGTACTTTTCTGTGGTCTATTAGAATTATATTCCTTCCGTCCCAATTTAATTGTCACTTTTGGAAGTTCGTGCCACTTTTCAATTGATTATATCTTGTAATTTATAATATTTTAGGTGATTATAGAACAAATCGAGATCTATCAAACAAGATTCATATTGGATATAAATTCATTACCAATTTTAAGATATAACTAGTTTTTTTATCCAGTTAGAATAGAACTGAGACAAGTAAATTGAGACGGAAGGGGTACTATAGTATCGATTCCACGTATACATATTTTTGCTAGGAATTGCATATTCAATTAGCATCTAAAATTTATGATGTTATTCTCCTATCCAAAATCTTTCTTATGTTTAGGGGTTTTTTTTGCTACATATTAATAAACTAAAATTTGCAAGAACAAAAGTCAAAGTAAAATACATACGAGAATAAATTATATACACCGGTGGTGTAAACATTTATTTTCATTCTATTAGTTAGGACCACTGTTTTGATAACGTGACGTAATGCAATTGATTTGGAGAAAATAAATATTTACACTGCCGGTATAAATAATCTAATGTCAATACAGAAACACATGTAGATATGTCAGAATAAGGAAGTACGATTTATTAGTCAAAGCCTCATCCAACGCAAAAGCAAAGGACAAATATGTTAAGATAATATGGTCCCCTATTAGTGTCTTTGTGTTTTTTTGTGGCTAAAATTATTCGATGCATCCTACAAAAAACATGAACATAGCCTTTTATTAAAATTTGGTCCCAAACAACATTGTAGAATTAATGTACGCTATCTATTGGGTTTGTTAGCACATCTTATTTAAATCAGCAAAAACACTAACAATAATCATGAATAGACATTTAAAAGAAATATGTTCTCGGTAAATTTTTAGTCTGGTATTTTTCTTCAGAAGTAAATTTAGTTTATCGTCGAATTTTTGGGATTATACATTCATCTTGATGAGAGAGATTAGAAAAAGTATAAAAATGTGGACTGAATTTGAAAAAAGTTTTATCTAAACGCCCTCTAAAGACAAAATACTAGTTATTTGGTATTTTTTCGTCTTTAGTGATTTTTTTCTTTTGATCAAGTTTTTTTTTTTTTTTTACTTTTTAGACTTCTCTTGTCAAGGCGAATAATTAATCCAAAATATATAACTTGAATCTAAAATAAAAATATGAAAAAATTAACAAGACTATGAAAACAAAAATTTAAAAAGAATACCCAATTGAAACCTCAACCTGTGTTCATTTCACGTGTGTCCCTCGAGCATAATTAGTTCTTTTATCGCTAAAAATACAAGAGGAGTTGATCCTTAAGTTACTGTTTACAATTTCTGTAATGACACATATAGAGTTATTGGAGTAGAATTTTATCTTGTTGAATAATGGAGAAATAATTTTTCTCTTTTGAAATTGTTTATCATCATCATTTTTGTCATGAACTACATAAAAGGCTGTATTTTCTTTTCCTTTTTTTTTTGGCGTTGAACCTCCAAAATGTCAATGCCGACCTGCACTCATGAGACCCTATTTTCTTCGCTCTCCTCTCTCACCCAGTCACCCATACCCCTTTTTTGCCTTTCTTTGACGGAATCCTAATGGAGAAAACTATCATCAATATTTTCTCCAGTTTGGTATACAATTATGATCGATGTAGCAACTGAACTACTACGTACCTAGAATGCTTCACCAACAAGCCCTTTTTTTTCAATATGCCAACTAATCAGCCCCCCCTCTGGAGTATTTATTATTTGGGAATAAGTACTTATTTTTTGAATTAAATGTGATGTATTGTAAAAGAATGACATGTCTTATAAAGCGAGAATAAATACTCTCCCTCCATCCCACTTTGTTTAGCCTGTTTTCTTTTTGGGATGTCCCAAAAAATTGTTTATATTTCACAATTTATAATATTTTTTATATTCAATATGAATCTTATTTGATAAATCTCAATTTATTTTTTTAAAATTTTTTTTCGAAATCATAAAAAATAATACAGATTGTGAGATATAAATATTTTTTTGAAACGTGCCAAAAAAAAAAAAAACAGACACAACAAAATGAGACGAAAGGAATATTTTTTAAAAAGAGAATGTGAAACGGGGTCTCAACCCTTTCCTCAAACAAGGAGCATGTGAGCACTATATATGGGAGCCTGCATTGACTCTATTCCTAGCTCCCTGTGGACCACGTCAAGCTATTTTTTCAGGATTTTTCTTACACGGTCTTTTTGGTTGCTTTCTCTTAATTTCTAATAAACATAGATCAAAGTTGAACAAAAATTCATTAAGAATGACGAAAAAGACCAAAAGATTTGAGTTTTTTTCTTGATTTATCGAGCAGACACCGGTAGACGTGACGGATGTGATTGCAATTTTTGTGATCCAAGTGTAAATAAAGTCTTCGTGATGCTTATATCGAGATTGTATCGATCAAACCTTTGAATGCCCAAATCCTTCATTGCCAATGTAATTTCTTTGTCCGTAGCCTCCTCAGCTCGGAGCTCGCTCAATCTCTCCTCCAGAATTTTCTTCTCCGTATCAAGGTTTAACCCAGAAACCCCATTGAGTGTCTCTCCCATGTAATAGGGTTTTTCAAGTATAAGTCCCGCCTTCTCGCCGGATACATAAGCTGCAATAAAAAAATATCACCACTATCAACATTCGACGTGCGATCACTTTAGGTTTTCGAAAATTGACTAATTTTAGGCCCTTCTTATTTTGGTATCCCTTAAAATTTACTAATTTTAGACCCCTCTTATTTTGGGCCCACCTTTCCTCCATGTTTTCGGCTTATTTCTATGCAATTATAGTTCTATCAAATCCAAGGCAGAGTATGAATTTTCAATATGTGGAGTCAAAATTAGAGCAATGGCTATTTATATTATTGTATTAATATATGGCAAAATATGAGTTATGTCTGTGGAGCCAGAAAATTACCATTAATTGAAGAAATCAAAAGCAAAACGAAAATTCCTAACAATTAGTAAATTATAAATCAAAGTCCCAAACATCAAAGAACACAACTTAATTAGTAGAGATCAGATACAAAAACTAAATAATCAAAAGCATAATCTTATATTAATTGTGTGTAACAAAAAACTATAATTAAAAGAGAGGAGGTTGTAAATAATACTTAATTAACGGGTTGCTTTCGTTATTTGTAAACATATAAGTTGTTTGTTTGATAATTGTTAAACATGAAGCGGAACTATTGTACTCCCTCCGTCGTAATTTTATTGTCATTTTTGGGAGTTTGTGCTACTTTTCAATTGATAATATCTTGTAATTTATAATATTTTAGATGATTTTAAAAACATTGTATTATAGAACAAATCAAGATCTATCAAACAAAATCCATATTGAATATAAAATTCATTACCAATTTGAAGATATAACTAGTTATTTTATCCAGTTATAATAATACTGGTACAAGTAAATTGGGACGGAGGAAGTAATTCTTTAGAGGGTAAAATGAAAGATAATCTGAAGGGGTAGTGAAAGGATCCAAAAATTGAGGGCCTCTGCTGCCTCCACCCCTAAGTTCTACTGTGGAGTCAAAATAGGAAAGAAAGTCGGCCATGTGACCCCACTTATCTCTTGGTCAAATATTCCATCTCGGCCCTCTACTTGAAAACTACATTTACATGGAGTAAAATTTCGAATAACACCATCAATTTATATGAAGCGGTTCAATGGGCTAATATATTAAATAAATAGATTATTGCTGTCTAGGATTTTTGCCATCTCATAAGGAGGTCAGAAGTTCGAATCTCTCCATCTGCGTATAAATGTTCCTGCTTTCAAGGGTTTTTCCATTATTTCTTTATTTCTATCTTATAATGGGCTTATTTTTTTATTGATTGAGTTGTTGAGCTTGGTTATCTCTTGAACTCTTACAATTTATGTAGTGTCTTGGGTTTGTACTTTGTACTTCATAAATGATATAAACCGGTAAATGATCTCTTCTATTGATATAAAAAAACAAAAAAAAAAAACAAAAATTGTTAATGGCAATTTGGTAAACTTAAAAAGCAAAAAGAAGCTTGAGTAATAAAAGTCTGTACTCACCGGTAGATACGTGGAGAAGCAACTTTATATTAGCACATTTCTTGGAAAAGTTCAAAACATTCTTGGCTCCCATTGTATTGAGATGGAAGGAAACGTCATATCTAAGATAAAGTCCCCAAGAAATTAACACAAACACAAACACACATGCACATTAATTAATTAGGATGGAATTAGTATGATGGATTAGTATGTGGTGGGGCCATACCTTTCATCAAAATTGGTGGTTGCAGCTAAATTAACCACAATATCAACTTCCCTCCACATTTCTTCCTCCAAATTGGGGTCTTTCACGCCCAGGTTCTCACATGTTATGTCACCAGGGACCAAAGTGACTTTTTCCGAAATAAGGGAATTCAAGTTTCCTCCCAATTTCTCTCTCAGTACCCTAAACAAGTCTTTTGCTATGGCCTACAATACGTACAGTGATTAAAGTAGTTTGTCCGAACTGTCAAAATCCATCACAAAATGCATCCATAGAGCATAGAAACATAATAATTAATGCGAAATTTAGGCAAAAAAAAATAAAATCGAGCGTGTCATGATGCAAGTCAACTTTAGTTCGCCGTGAGATTAACTGAGAATGAATTTACACTTAAGTTGGTTTAGGTGCCTTGAGATTAAAAAAAAAAAAACTCGAAATAAATCTGGTTGATCCACACACTTTGTAGGTAAATTTCTGGATAAATTTTCTGGGTCTCTTTTGCATTTTTGCAAAATGAAATTATAGAAATGTACCTTGAATTTCATTTGGACACTTCGATCTTAAACTGTCTCACTTAGCCAACTAGCTCTTAGCTCAGTTGGTATCACCCAACGTCTTTTTTAGTGGAGGTCTGGGTTCAAAGTGCCATGAGGGCCCAGTCGGTTGGGGTTTAGAGATATATATATGGACAGTTTTTGAACCTCATGTGAACTAGCTCTCCGCTGATGTATACAATATTGGTAAAAAATAAAATAAAAATTTGCCTCACTTACGTTAGGGGTAACGCGGTCCTTATCAAAGGGAAATAAAAATGTGCGTGTCCAAGATTGAGTGTCGCTCAATTTAGTTTAATTTTGGTACGATGCAAAAGTGGAAAGAGAATGAATGTGGTATGGGTTTGAGATCTCCATAGGTAAAGGAAGGAAGTTTATAATGCAGCTTCTTTTTTTGAAAGTGATTTTCTTGTTTACCTCATTATGGAACCTTTGTAAGGCTGCCTTCTCATCTGCTGCTCTTAGAAGTAGATAAAGCTTCTTCACATTTGGTTGAACTCTTAGTATCTTCTCCACAAATACTGCATCAGATTATATATCCATCGAAACAAAAAATTAAAACCCTCACCATAAAATGTGTGTGTGTGTGTGTGTGTGTGAGAGAGAGAGAGAGAGAGAGAGAGAGAGAGAGAGAGAGAGAGAGAGAGAGAGAGAGAGAGAGTACTCTTTGCTAGGAAGCCAGTGGCACCAGTGACTAAAATGTTTCTGTTCTCGAGAAAATGGACGACACTACCCAGCTCCATCGGAGAAGAAAAATGGTCAGGCAGAGAGAGAGAGAGAGAGAGAGAGAGAGAGGGAGACCTATGGAAAAATGTTTGAGGGGTGTGCTCCATTTCATATAGGGTGGTGTTTAAGTGCTGGAGTGCACGCAAGTGCTGATTGGTAATTTCCTTGATACTCTCTTTGGTTTATTAATTAATTTTCTTTATTTCCATAAAAGTATGTATACTTTAAAGATGTTTGTTCCAGTTTTGATTCTCATAGAAGCTTATTTGGCTTTTAAAAAATCATCCGGAAAATACTATACTCAACCTTTTTTGGGTCAGAAAGCAAAAACAAGAGTAGAGAGCTAAACAAATCGGAACATGTTCTAAAAAAAGAAAAAAAGGTATTTGATTATCACATTTTTTTTAATAACCACACCCTCCTTTTTATCTTCTTGTGATGTGAATTTACAATGTTGTCCTTTTAAGTATGAAAGATTTCTAATTCACATCACAAGAAGACAAAAAAGAGTGTGAAAATCACTACTCATAACTTAATGGCCTTATTGGTTAGGAAAATGATTTTCGCACGTCCTTCTTTTTAAAGCACTCCAGTTCTTGTTTTTTAGTGAGATTTTTACGTATAAAAGTTTCACTAAATGACAAAAAAATGGACTGCATTTATCGAAAAAAGAAATGTGAAAATCACTATCCTATTGTTTATCCTATCTTATTTTGTTATTTTTGTTTGGGTCTAAATTGAAACTCAAAATAAACAAATTAACCAAAGGAGTGCTAAGCAAATTCACTTATATTTGGCCTTCTGCAACACTTATATTCACTTATGAGAGATACTTTTGAAAAATTATCAAATTTCTACTCCCACGTTTAAAAAATGAATCATTTTTGAAAATCTCAAAATAAAATAACGGACTAGAATTCGGAAGGGAACAGTATTAAGTGTGTTTCACTAGCTAAAATAATTAAGTACATATATTTTGAATTAAAAATGATTATAAGAGAATAACTTGTCTCATAAAGCGAAAAATAAATACTTAAAAAATAACAACATTAACGTTAACGTAACGGGGCATACAGCTTTATGGAAATCATTGGTTCGAATCTCTCAAAAACATAATTAATTAGTGGAATGGAAAACTAAAATTAACATTAAACAAATTAACAAAACCCGGCCAATTTCGCTTTTGCTTTCCAGAACTTTTTGGGTTTGGTGGTCCCCACCAATCATCCAGCTAGCCACATTAGACCGTAGAAAAGAAAACACAAGGCCCCGGTCGTTCTAGCGATGGTTTGGTTTAAAGAGTCCAACCTACCCCGCTGCACATGTATTTACTCCAGTGTTGGGCTGTCCAGGAGCTGGTAAGTTTAGACTGATTTAACGTGGGCACGGACACCTGCATTAGTACTCCTCCCTAACCTAAATAAGTGTCTTCTCAATTAATTGGGGCTAACTCAGTTAGTCAGAACTCTAGCATTTTCTCATTAGAAGATTAGGAGTTCGAGTCTCCCCACCTATGTGTGGTTGTTCTTCCCTTTGAGAAAAATGCCCTCTCTGAAAACACATGCATAGTTTTTTCAATTTCATTGCGCCAAAATTCAGCGCGAAGAAAATTGAAAAAAAATATGCACAAAAGGAGTTTGTTTTTTTGTTTTTTGAAATTGCACGTCCTTTTTGTAGGAGACTCTTATTCTGGCCATTCTCCATGTAAGGTTTTTAGAGGAGGATTCCATGCAAAATGGATTGGACCGTCCAGTTGCCTCGTTTTCGGATATCAAATGATAATATTCGATCTATGTGATCTGACTTGATCGATGGTCTAGACGAGGTCTAAAAAGTGAACGGACCAGATAATAAAATTAGTCCAATTGGATGGTCCAATCAATTTGCATGGACCGGAAGGAGTTCTATCCAAAAAATTGGTTTGGTATTTCTTCCGGTACTTTTTGCTTTTCGTAATTCTTTGTTTAACTTTCTATTGTACTCTTTGGGATTAATTATTCGTCTTGACAAGAGAACTCAGAAAAGTATAGAAATATTGACCGAAGTTGAAACAATTTCATATAAGACAACAAAAATACCACAAATAATAAGTATTTAATATTTTTTCGTCTTTAGTAAACTTGTTTTTCCTTTTGGTCGGATATTTTTGTTCTTAAACTCCTCTTGTCGAGATGAATGATTAGTCCATAAAATATAATATTAATCTCAAGAAAAAAAATCAAAAAAGACAAACAAAAATAACAAAAATTTAGATCCCCGACATCTAACACCACACACCCCCCGACTTCATACTTGTGGGGTCAGCACCCTCAGAGTTCCATGATAATATGCAGATTGGGGTCGACTTCGTCTGTCTTGAGTGCATGTACGAGCTATGGCAAAATATAGATCTTCGTCGTTAACAATTTCATATGGTATCAGAGTAAACAATATATTTTGTATTCAATCGTTATTGCCTTGATATACTTGGACATGAATAGCCTATTTATAGAGAAAAGCCTGACTACATTTAAAAGGCTTGTCACTAGTGGAATTATTGTTGCAATTCTTTATCTAGGCTTTGCATGCATCTCAGACATTCCGGCATGGTCTTGCTTTGTTATTTGTTTTTTGCCACGTTTCTTTTTGTTATTGCAATGCTGTCGCTGTGCTTTAGGCCTTCAATCTCTTTTCTTGTTGTAATAGCTGCACACAGTGATCAGTTGTAACTTTATTGTTACTTAAGAATTTCGTACTCTTTTTAAAAAAAGAAAAAGAAAGAAACTATAAGTAGATTTTAAGCTTTTAGAGTAAGGAAATTGATTCAAGAAAAAAATGGTTTGAAATAATTTACAATTTCTCATCGCATGTAATTGATAGATCTTGAATCTATTAATATATGACTCACGTGATAGGTGTTTTTTTGAACAAAAAAAACTTTTATTAATCTTTAAAATTGTTACAAAGATTAATAGTTACAAAGACTCCTACGATAGGTACAATTTATGACCCCAAAAGAATGCCCCCTTTTTTTTTCCTCAACAAGGAAACTATTTTATTAAACTTTGAAAGAAGGTAGCAAGCTTAGTTAAAGGATAGTGAGCATGATAGCATCGCAACTGAGACTAATTCCCAACTATATATGTTTTAGTCCGGACAATCATATGCTAAGTTTACACCAAGTTGGCAAAGGAGCCAACCCAAGCAAAAATTATGTAAGGAGTGCTAAGTTTACACCAATGATAAAACAACAAAGCCTAAACAGTTTCCTCTAAACCACCTCCCCAATTATCAGTACTAGTGGCACCACAACCAGAAACTCAGAAACCAGGGCTCAGCTATTATATGTCTTCAAAACCTGATCAAAACACTAACACCAACATCAGAAGAAAACCAGCATACGCAACATGCAGCATCAAACCATCTCAGTTTTTCCAAACATCCGATCGAGCTCAGTCTTTAAGGCTGTACGTATCAGTTGCATATATAACTAATGTTACAATGCGCGTTCGATATTCATTGTAGGCATCTCTTAAACCGTATAGAACTTTATAGCAAGTGAACGTAAATTCATGAAGTCGATCAATCTTGATTTCAATATAACTTATGCATTATGATTCATGTAACAGTCGCGCGTCGATTGATCAATTCAGATCATGATCAACTCTGCATCAAACGGTTAATATGTTATAAATCGTTTGTGTATCCAAATTAATTAATGCTTCCTCTTCCCTGACTCATTGGTGTCAATGGGGGTAAAGTAGGCAATATTGTTCAATGATGAAAGTGATGTTGATACAAACTTGTAACTTTATTGCTGTTATTTTTGTTTGTTTATCTTTGGCTAAATGCTAACAATGGATCAGTACTACAAATTAAAGGCAAATTAAGCGTTAGCTAGCCATTAGAGTACGTGGTTCAACCATTAATTATTGACTTTTTCTTTCCAATGGCATAGCTGCATGTGTTTCCATGTGCTAGATAGTTTGGTCTCTTTTGGGATTGCTACTATAGGCCAGGCAGGTACATAGTTAATTCAACCATTAAAATTTTTGTCCTAGATTTTGTACTCATTTTTACCTAATTTAACTTAAAGTATACGTTATAAATTTTTGTAATTAGTAATGCATGCCTTAATAGGTGCCCCCACTGGACTATATTCCTGGATCCGTCCCTGAGGCTAGGGATGCTATAAATATGCACGGGCTCTTATGAATAACACGAATCTTACCATGTGTAAGATGAGGGGCGGAGCTATGTTGGAAGATTAGGGACGGAGCTATGTTGGGACCTTCGGCTCTGGCCTCCCAAGCTATCGATCGAGTTATTTTTATTTTCTATATATTTGATTTTAAATATTATTGATAATTATTCATGTATACTACTTATAATAATCTTAATAATTTTGATTTGATAAAAATCAGGTTATTTTACATTCTCGTTTTTCAAATTCTTTCATAAATAAAAAAATAAGCACGTGACAGTTGAAGTCGCCTAAATTTTTTTTTTTGATCGGCAATTTTTTTAATTAATCATTGAAACAAGTTACAATGATTAAACGGATCCAAAGAAATGGATTCACAATGAGGAAAAATTGGTAATCGAGCAAAGTTAGATTCCCAACCCATGACATTCATAAGCCTCTAAGGACCCGGAAAAAGGGGAACCAACCAAAAGTTGGAGAATACTTTAACTACATTAGGTTATATTTATTTCAATGTACAAATGTAATGTATTGAAAAGTAAACATTTTATGACAAGTATACATTCCGATAAAAAATATGTGTCTACTAAACCGGCCTCCTCGGGTTCAAAATTCCTGCTCCGCCAGTGTGTAAGATACTAATATAAGCAAGATTCAATTTGGAAATTGGGCAAATGAAAGCTTAATTATAAAATATGCATGAGTAATAAAAAATTTGTCTAATGAAATCGCAAAAAAATCGATCGAGTAGAGGTGATTTTTGAGAGAAAAATGGTAAAGAAATATATAAGGTCTATTTTTTCTTTCTTTTCTGACTTATGAGAGTCGATGGGTTAATAAGATCTATCTGCAAGGAGCGCTAGTGTAATTATATGTGAAGGTAAATAAAAAAATCATACGAATGCTTTGGGGCCTAAATGCAAATCGATAAAACTCTGGGTAGCATGTGACACCCTGTTAATTTCCTCTTTAAATCCGCCTATGTTAATATACATAGTAACAGACATGTTTGATTGTAGGATGAGAGAGGTGAGTGAGAAACTAAGGGCCAAGGGGAGGTGGGGTTAAAGGGTGGGGCCCACATGTGCCCCTTTCTCATAGTAAATCAGCGTTTGGTTGTAGACACCAAACAAGACCAAGGGCTTAATTGGATGAGGACAAGCTGTTTAATTGTCCATTTGGTACCCAACGTAGCTAGGGTATTAACTATTACTTGTACTATCAGATGAAAAGGTGGCATTAGCTAGAGCCCCCTTTCTCGAATTATATTTCTCTCCACATCCATCCAACGGTCAAAAATAATTCTCATCATTTTTCATCCAATGGGCCCCACTTCTTCTCTCTATTTCTATCCTTATAATCTCATCTTATCCTCCGATCCTTTCCCACAAACAATCCAACAATCAAAGTACCCGACATTTTGGACCATATAACGTACATTTGGTGGATGGGGGTTATACAGTACAGATTATCAATGAGCTAACATTCATTCTTCAAGTTTTAATTCAAGGCGAAACATAAAAGGAAAACAACAAAATTACGCTTGTCATTTTCATATGAACCATTTTTTTGATTAATATATACTATTGTACAAGCCAGCAAGCACCAGCATGTGCGGTGGGGATTTTCCACATCTTAACACGGCAACTCGATTTATTTCTATAATTCGTGATATGGCCGGAGAGGTGACAACACAAGTTTTTGTTACGTTCAGTGATCACACTGCCCCTTTTTTGTTTTTGTTTTTGTTTTGTTTTGTTTTTTTTTTTTTTATCGTTTTTGCTTTTAGAAATTTTAAAATTTGAGATCTAGGCGTTGTCGATGTTAATTGTTTTCGGTTCTGAGAAAATTATTAAACGTTGTGGAATTTGGAAAAAAATGGCCGGAGAAGAGAGAACACAAGTTCATGTTTCGTTTTGTAACACTAGCGACTCTAGCGCCCAAGGGGTGGCTGTAGTAGTAATTCATGAGGTTCAAGTGTACCCTTGGGTTCAAAAAAGGTACTTAAGGTTTTTTTTTTTTTTTTACATTAATTAATTTGATTTCTATTTTATACTGTCTGGCCTAGATCACTCACACAAATTAAGCCGGAGTAAATAAAAATTCACTTAACTTTATAAACAAACAGATCATATATAGCTCAACAAATCAAAATAAATTAATTAGTATGATATGCTTAATTTCAATCATAACAAATATTGTTATTTCATATATATTTTACATACATACAAAGTTTCTTATACCTTTTTGGTCACCACCAACCTAAAATCTTGGAGGTAGCCGCCGCCCCTTCTAGCGCCATTTCTAATTTTTCCAGTTTTCGCTTTCAATTAGACAGGTTTAAGGTATTGAGATATGGACTTGCATGTGGTAGTATTAATTGTTTGGGAAAATGACGGCCAATGACGTGTTTTGATAATTAATACCCGCCAAGGATATTTTGTTCATTAACAAATGTTCTTAGCATGTCCTTGACGGGTATTAATTATCAAAATACGTCTTGAGCCGTCATTTTTCCAAACAATCAGTTCTGAGAAAATGATACAGTACTTGTGGATCGATTAGCTTTCAAAATTGTTGTGGAATTCAAAAAAAAGATGTGTTTCACATTCCACTGTTCAACTTACAACCATCTTTGAGTGGCCCTTGAGCTGCATTCTCCCAACCACAGCCAGCCTCCCACCTACAGCTAGCTAAATAAATGTTTGAAAACAAATTAATAATGATATAGTACTTGTGGATCGAGTAGCTTTCAAAATTGTTGCGGAATTCAGAAAAGGGGAACGCTAAGTACAAAGAAAACTTACCTCGAAAGTACCCCGAAAACAGCAATCAATGGTTGAGATTCACTTTGATGTGTGTGACATAATCATCAAAGTGATTATCAACCATTGATTGCTGTTTTCGGAGTACTTTCTGGATAAGTTTTCTTTGTACCTAGCATTTCTGTTCAGAAAAAAGATGTGTTTCACATTCCACTGTTCATCTTTGAGTGGCCCTTGAGCGGCACTCTCCCAACTGCGGCCAGCCTCCTACCTACAGCTAGCTAAATAAATGTTTGAAAACAAATTAATTAAAGCGTGTACATCACCCAAATATGTTTTGTTTTTTATAGGCAAAAGATAATATGTTAATCATTGTTGGTGTGTTGATATTTTAAGCAAAAGATATATAAACCAAAAAAAATAAAAATTGACAAGGTTACCAGGTAAACCTAATTAGGCCTGTTTGGGCTTAAAAATAAGCGGGATTATTTTCTGTTTTAATTTGAAAATATTCTCATTTGTTAGTTTTGCGGGAATTTTTTTTTTTAGATTATTAGTTCGTCTCGACGAGAGAAATTTTTGAAAAATTAAATAATTATTAACCAAGCTGATTTTTAAATAAAGACAAAAATAATTCAAAAAAAAAGGACGGGATGTTTTGGATCATTTTTGCCATTAGTAAATTTTTTTTAAGATTTTGATCATAATTTGTTTTCTCTTATCGAGACGAACCAATAATTCTAAAAAATTTGATGCAAAACTTACAAAGCCAGGAAAAATTTGAAGAAAGACGAAATAATCCCGCAGGATTATTAAGCCGAAACGGATTAGTGTACATACCTTCAAATTCAGACCATGTCAATTTTCTCGTAGAATGTTATCTAAAAAGTCTAAAATCACAATTTTAAAGCACAACTTCGGAAACAACTATGTCTAGAGCCATTGTATGTATGTGTTCACATATGCATCATCTTATTCCGAACACAGTTATGTTCAGAATTGTGTTTTAAAATTGTACCTGTAATATTGCTCAATGTTAGCAGGGTTAGTATGTTTGAAAGATACAACTAGGCATCCGATATTTTTTCATAAGCTTGAACATAAGAGTAACGCTCAAGCTCACCATCAATGTGTAAGTTTTGCCCAACAACAAATAAATTTAAATAATGTTAGTCAAAATATATGGAGAAATCGATCTTTCAATGACAATTGGACCTACTCGGAATTCTTTTATGCTTTCCACGAAACTATTTACTTTGTCAAGTAGTTGTGAGAAATCAACAAGTGTTTTTCTATGAGATCACAGATTTCATTTTCACGGAGATCGAACATTTCAAACCTTGAGACCACTACGGGTTATGCTCGGTTGTTACCTTCAGGCCTTGAAAATTAGTCGAGGTGCGCGCAAGCCGGCCCGGACATCCGGTTATAAGAAAAATAGAAATCTTTACTTTGACTTTCAAAAAGGTGGGTTACTAAACTTTGAGAGCGGAAGAAACGTGATTAAGGGATGATGGAGTATTTAGGAAGAGACAATTAAGAAAAACGAGAGATTTGGGTAATTATTCTGAATAATTTAAGCCGAACGCAGAAATTACTGTAATTGACTTGGTATTTCGGCTTTCACACCGCTCGAGATAGGGATGTGTCTCGTATCTGTTTTACATTTGATATGGGCTTGTGTCAGAGACTCAGGATTGTTTTCGGTAGT
>BPLS01000386.1:171460-202684 GCA_019656275.1 Rhododendron kiyosumense | reverse complement strand
GAAAAATTTATAAATTTTTATTTGTGGTCGAGAAATTAGGTATTTTCGAAAGTGAATAAGTTGTTGATGGTTTGTGAGTAGAGTTGCTGTAGCAAAAGCAGTGTTTATTGCCAACTTTTTTGTTAGTGAAAACGGGATAGTAAAATACGTTAAGTTTGTAGTAATTTTCGTTAGTGGAAACAGGGCGTCCAAGTACCCTTAACCCTAACCCCGCTTGTTCTTTCATTTCGCTTTATTTTATCGGGTTCGTAAAATATTTCAGTTTAACTTTATTTCCATTTCGATCTCCATCTTCAAGAAATTGTATTTATATTACCGTGTTGATTCCAAAACAGTGGACAAATATATCACATTAAACTCAAATAAAAACAAAAAGAATATATTTGCCACAACTTCTCTAATCTCTAAGTTTTTTAAGCTCAATGAAATCACGTAAGATATTTTCATAAATATCACAAGCTAGACTCATTCCTAGAATGACATTAATTATCACATTATAAATCTAGTATTTCATTAAATAGGTTGCTTGTGTACGTACACGACAAGTTACATGTATATATGCTGATCACAGCATCCTTTTTACATTCTCAAGACATTCTCACTCGATCAAGACATCCTTAGACCGGCGAATGATTCAAAGTATAGTTGTGTTAACAAGAAGGTTCTAATTTGAATAAGATTTTTTGCTAGAAGTTTTATGAAAACATTGCTGGCACGAAAACAATATTTATAACTTGGAGACACTACATTATGAGAATGCATGCATGCTTTTGGAAACAATAATTGACCAAAAACTAAAATTGAACATGGCTAAAAAATTGCATAGAACTGTTTCTTGTTAGTCATTACCAACCTATCTATTCAAAAGATATTTTGTGAACCTAGTATGTTTGATTTGGGTTTTAAGGAAGATTTTTGGGGATAATGAGTAGAGATAGATAGATTCAAAAAAATTTATTAAAAACCGTGCGTAAGAATTTTTGAGAACCAAAACTTCAGGATATATAGTTATATACAACCTTGGGTATTCAAGTGAACACCCTAACCTCCCAAATTTTGCCTACACCTGTGTCTAACAGCTACTCTCATACATGGTGTGTTCCACTAACTAAAGTAAGTATTTAAATTTCAAATAAGTACTTATTTTTTGAATTAAAAGTGATGTATTATAAGAGAATGACATGTCTCGTAAAACAGGAAACAAGTGTACTTTACGGGCAAGAAAATGTGGCAAGAGCTTTGAATACCCGGTCATGAACTTGTAGTCCTAGGGACTCTCTCTCTCTCTCTAACCCTAAAGAAGCCGCCACCCCCATCTCTCTTCTTCCCCTCCCCCCAGGGTTTTATGCCCCAATGGGTGGCGGGAGGGGAGGGATTTCTTCCCCTCGTGGGATTTTTCAATCTCTCGATTATAGATCTTAAAGGTTTCATCTCTTTTCCTCTTCACCCCATCCTCCTCCTCTCTAAACCACCATTCGCCGGCCCTCCTCCGCCTCTTTCGTCGTGCAGTCTGACGACTTTTGGATGTAGGGGCTTGCAAATAGTGGTTGTCGGAGGCGTCCTCCTCCAGTCGGAGTAGGAGATCTAGGTGGGTGGATGAAGTCTGCTCCGGTACGGCGGACTCCATCCGGTTCCATTACCGGTTTTTCTCTTTTTTCTGATTCTTTTCTTTGGTGTCCCCTGTGTGGGATTTCTCCCTGTTTGTGGAGCTTCTATCACCTCTATGTGGGGGTTTTTGGTTGTTTTCTACAGTGCTTTGTCTGTTTGGCGCGATTGGTTTAGTTGGAGTTGGGTATAGTCTTTGAATTGAGTCCCCTCCTTTTTGGTTTCTTGATCCCTTGTTTAGGGATACAGTTTCCTCTTAATGTACTGTTTCTTGGATCTATAATATCACATGTTATCGTTGTGGCAAAAAAAAAAAAAAACTTGTAGTCCAAAAGATCTTCTGAGTCATGCATGATATCATATCCCTTTTACTTATTTAATTGATTCTTGTTCATTTTTTTTTTTTAATCATTTGACAAGGTCCGCAGGCGATTCTTGTTCATTTGCTACTGCAGTTTTAAGTTTTCGGAGTTTTCCACAATTTCCTTTTTAATTATTCTTTCTTCTCAAAAAATTACGCACTGAATTGCTTTAATCAACTTTTACGATGAACATATAACATGAACGAAAGTAGTAACTTTTTAGCCGAAAAAAAAAAAAAGAGTAACTTTTTTGAATATTCTACAAAAAAAATTTGGAGTCACCATTGACGTTGGTCAAAAATATATGGAGAAATCTTTCAATGACAATTGGACCTAATGGGATTCTTTTATGTTTTCCACGAAACTATTTACTTTGACTTTCCAGAAAGGTGGGTTACTAAACTTTGAGAGCGGAGGAAACGTGATTAAGGGATGATATTTAGGAAAGAGAGATTTGGATAGTTATTCTGAATAATTTAAGTTGATGGAAGAAATTATTTGACTTGGTATTTCAGCGAAATTATTTGACTTGGTATTTCAGCTTTCACACATGCACCGCTCAAGATAGGGATGTCTGTCGTCGTATTTGTTTTACCATCTGTTTTACATTTGCTATAGGCTTGTACGCGTCAGAAACTCAGAATACCCTTAATCTTAACCTTGCTTGTTCTTTTATTTTGCTTTATTTTATCAGGTCACTTTTTTGAGTTTGTATTTGCAAAATATTTAATTTTAACTCTATCCCATCTCTCCAATATCTTCAAGAAATTGAAATTCATATTACCGTGTTGATTTCAAAACAGTAGACAAATATCACATTGAACTCAAATAAATTTTTTTTAAAAAAAGTATGTATTTGCCACGACTTTCTATCTCTAAGTTTTTTAAGCTCAATGAAATCACCTGAGATATTCAAAAATGTCACAAACTAGCTAGGATCATTCCTAGAATGACATTATCACATAAATCTTGCACTTCATTCAATAGGTTGCTCGTGTATGTATACATCAATTAAGTTAATTACATGTATCCTGACATCATCGATATCGTTCAAGACATCCTTAGACCGGTGTACTACCTGAACGATTCAAAGTACTAGTTGTGTTCACAGCAAGCTTCTAATCATTTGAATAAGATTTTGCCACAAGTTTTGTGAAACATTGCTGGCGTGAAAACAACATTTACAACTAGGAGAGACACTACATTGTCAGAAAGCATGCATGCATTAAACAATATTGGACAAAAAAGCCAAATTTGAACATGGCTAAAAAGTCCAAAGAGCTGTTTTTTGTTAGTCATCACCAATCTATCTATCTATCTATTCAAAGATATTTTGTGAACCCATTTAATGTTTCACCAGATTTTAATGTTTCTTTGGCAGTAAGAGTTTAATTAGGTGAGCAGTTCCTGTTTGAATTTGATGGCCACCCACAAGACTAAACTCACCACTTTTGTAAAATTTATTGCATGTCCCCTATCCAAATTAGTATACAAAAAAGTAAATCAAGGCTTTAATTAATATCGCAGACCAAGGATCACTTTATCAAATTTGGATTTTATTCTTTTTGGGGACCCTTTCAATTAATTTTGCAAGGAAAAGATCTTGTCAGGGAATCATTAGGTCAAGCTCTTTTGGATGGGAGTGGATTAAAATTAAGATTTGAAGAATGGGAATTTTCTAGTAATTAATTAACTATTAGAATGATTAGTGAAAAGCAAAGGGATTATTGGTAAATTAATTACAATAATGATATAGGTACCGACGGCCGGGAGGGAAATCGTTCCGACCGGCCACGCCGGGCCGTCTCCGGCCACCGGTCGGCCAATCTGAGCCGTCCAAATTCTAAATAAATAAATAAAACCAAGGGGCCCAACGCAAGAATCAATGGCATCCGAGGTATGTAGGGATCAAGCATTCTACACACCTCAAATGCCGTTAATTCTCGCGTTTGGCCCCTCAGTTTTTTTTTAGAATTTTTGGACGGCTCGAATTGGCCGTCTGGTGGCCGAAAAAGACCCGACGCAGCAGGTCGATACGATTTCCCTCCCTGACCGGTCGGTACTCATAGCAGTACTTAATTACTTAATGCATGTTAGCTTTGGACCTTTGGTGACAGGTCAATTTCAGAGGAGTAGTACAAGTCATCCGAATATGCCCATGTGGGGGTTTTCAGGTGAAGGACCACATATATTACTCCATGTGAGAACAAAATATGGACATAATTAATTCAACTAAGAGGTCCAATTATAGCTAGGTAAAAGGAAAAGTTAATTGAGAGGAATATTAGCATGAATTTATGGTGAGACTAGCACAAAAACTTCAACCATATATATATGCCTTCAGCTTGATGTTTGTCGTGCCGATCGACGTGAATAATTTAATTTGATAATTTTTTTGTAAAATAAGAATTTATTTCGTGTTTTTCTTTGGAAGATTGATGCTTAATTTCAAACTTTTATGATATAAGAAAATAATTCTAGCATTGACCTAGTTATTTTTGGTGCGGTGGTAATAAGATTATGAAATGCAGAGGCAACATAATGTTCTTAGCAATGTTATATAATGTTCCCAAAACATTTTCCACTAGTTTCTTACTAAGAGCATCTCTATTGTAATAAGCTAGCAAATGGGTGTAGATAAACAAACAGAGGGACATAAACTTTCGGAAAAGTAAAAAAGAAAACCAGTTGATCTTTGTGTCATAGTACGCATTCGATTCATTTACTCCTATTTTGAATTGATTCAAAAATCAAACGTGACCTTTGTACGATACTAGCGGATGCCCTTGCCTAAAGGCACATCAGAACATAATATAGTCCAACATAAATAAGTTAACTGCTCTACTTGACTGCTCTGGCCAATAAATGTAATTTGTAACAATTTCATGAAGTTTTCCTATTCAATCATAAAGGCAACAGTTAAAATTGGGTGCTACTAAATACAACTGCGAATTTGCTACATGTAGCCAACTAGACTGCTCTGGCCAATAAATGTAATTTGTAACAATTTCATGAAGTTTTCCTATTCAATCATAAAGGCAACAATTAAAATTGGGTGCTGCTAAATACAACTGAGAATTTGCTACATGTAGCCAATCTCCTCATGAATTGGCTACATGTAGCAAATTCGCAGTTGTATTTAGCCGGACTCTTAAAATTTAGGGATACACTACCTAAGAAGTGAGGAGAGAGAGGGGACAAACTTATTAGGTGAATATTCTTTGGGTCTTCTAAACATCCATCCTCAGCCCATACATTAAAATGTGATCGGACGTCTGTGGATTACTGTTTGCCGACCAAATTAGTCTTGGATGGATATAGGTGGACTATATTGTAGATGGTTTGTTTGAGTAATTATAGAAAGAGGTAATAATTATATGCGTGGTTTGTTTTGGGTAGATATGAGTATGTTGATAAGAATTACTAAAAAAAAATGTGGAATTTTTGTAGTTAAAAAACTAAAGATGAAGGCGGATATAATATGGACAGGGGAGGTACCGATGTTATATCCGGATAGCAAACACCAGATATAAGTATTTTCGATATACTCTATTGAGTAATAGCTAGCATATATCTCGTCCACAAACGAGGGATTTTGCTTTATACTCTCATTTGATTAGATTGGCAATTTGATTGCACTTCGTGCCAATCTGAAATAATAACTTTTACTCCCCCAAAAATTTGATAACTTGAAAGCAATAATAAGCTTCCCGTAACTTGAAAGCAATGATGAATAATTGTCGATTGATGTTTCCAATGTTAATAGTAGAAAAGCTTTTTAACACCCTATCGTGGAATGGTAGGATTACTAGCATCTATACAAAGATAAAATAAATTCAGATCGCAAAATGCCAGACAAAGCTCTATAAAGTATAAAATAGATTCAAATCACTAAAAGAATCCGAGTTTTTCTAATATCACGGAACACAATGAGCTAGACAAAGCTCCATAAAACATGTAACTTAGCCCAAATTGATTGGCAGTTAAAGGCTAGATTTAGTTTTGTTTATTCTGTAGCAACATAAAATAAGAAAAAAAAATATCTGTCTCTTAGTTCTGTTTTTTGTGGTTTTCTCTGTAGAAGATTTGAGCTTGTGGGCACTATTCAATTGCTTCGACAATTCACACTCAATCATGTATGTAGTTGGTTTTTTCCACTTTTTCTTCTTGGTAAATGCATAGGCATAGCGAAAATATATAGAAATGCATCAAAAAATTAAATACTCATTCAATCTCCTTTTTAATAATACTCCAACAATAATACTTCATCCGTCCCTTTTTAAATGTCCCGCTTTATAACTCCAACTTATTAAGAAAACGTCATCATTACACATTTCACATCAACTTTTACCTCCATTTTCCCCATTTACCCTCTATTGAGACATCATCATTACATATACTCACTAACTTTTCAAAATAGAATAGACTTTTATAGGCAAAATGGATAATGTATAAACTTTTACCCACTAACTTTACAAAATGGACATTTATTAAAGAACAGCTCAAAATAGAATACTGGATTTTAAAAAAGAGACAGAGGAAGTAGCTAAGAGCATCCACAATGTAATAATCAAAATCAAAAGATTGTTAAAGTTAACAATGTATACTTAAAAAAGTGCTCACATTGTAATAATCAAAGTTAGCAACCTCCTAACTAATAATCAAATTTGGGTATTTGAATAATTAAAAGTAACAATGTGGGACTTCACATTGCTAACTTTAACAACCCTCTAAAAGAATAATCAAAGCTGACATGACAAATTTTGATTATTCACTTTTGATTATTACATTGCGGATGCTCTAAAAGCCTAGCAATCGCATCGGCACCTTACTAATCAAAACCTCATAGCAAGAAAACCTTCAGTTGTGCTCAACGCAGACACAGAGCGCACAGACGCTTGAACTCCCACTCGGTTTAAATTTACAGACACGAAGTTGGTACAAACACTAAGTAGGTTAGGATCAAAGAGCGTGAATATAAGACACATGATATTTTAGGAAGATATTGATTTTATTACTTCAACTGACTTTCCACTAACTTGGCTTTTACAATGGCGGAAGCCCTCCCTTTTATAGACGTGGGAGAGGTTATCAGTACAAAGACATACATCATTCATTACATCATAGTATATAATTGATGGCAACCTAATAATCACTCCTGACAACTACAGTACTATACCAATTATCAAACTTACTATTATACACGAAGACTTTTGCAACTATTTCCTGACAACTACAGTACTAATATATAATTTCACCCTCTCCGAAAAAGAGGATAATACTATTACACTTTATTTTACAAAAGAGACAGCTGGCCTGAACACAAGAAAGTTATTCAGGTTTATCCAAACCACTGCTTCCAAAATAGTCTTCAGTCAAGTGATACTATTCCAAAAGATAGCGAATATTTTGGCGTCATTCTTCAGGATAAGTATCATTGAATTTCCAGTTTGCAGATTCATAGTGGAGGAGAGATGAGGGTACTTCTGCAGGTGTTAATCCATTGAGTGAACACAGTGTTTGAGTCATGACTAGATAATTTCCACTGTGGATCTCAATGCTTGGGGACTATTGATATGCCGAAAGGAATATAGTGTGATACTCCTTTTGCCAAGTGATAGAACCATCTGGATTAGGAAGACATCTGTTGTTGCGGCTTGTTCAAAAAGCAAATTGGAGGTCTTCGTCTAGACCGGTGGGAACTTGTCTGATCTTCTGCTGCCAGGAGGGTATGCTTCCAAAAAGTAAGAGAAATTTCAAAAAGAAATCTTCTGGAGGATGGACCTGATTGAACGCTGCTTGTGCTAAATAAACTAACACTGCTGATTTATTGAAACTGACACTTATAGTATACACATCAACTAAATACCATAAGAGCAGGTAGGCTTCTTTTTTGAAATAAAAGACATTATGATAAGAGACTTCAAATTGGGTGAGAAAGGGATAGACAAGATGAAAATGTAGACCTTTTATGGGACCTTCATCAAGACCATTTTTGAAAATACAGAGATATTGAAGATTTTAACACATTTGAACACACCTAGAAAGAAGAGTTAACTCCAAAAGATGACACTGAAGGTGGATAGGAAAATTAACTGGGTGGAAACAGGAAATCATGGGAAAATAATCAGGGACAAACGAAGGGGTTTTTATTTTGGAAAACTGGTTGATTTCCTTTTTGAGCCTTGACAGAAAATCTGGAAGGACATTGATTTTTCATTTTATGTGGACAGTATCAAAACTCTAATTAAAAAACCAATTTGCCTATCTGAGTAACTATGCCTTTGGAAGGTGCTTCTGTTTGAACTTGAGCATGCTGGGGAAACTCATCATATTAGTCTCAATGAGAAAATGATGACCGATTAGATGAAATTCAAACTTCTCAACGTTCCTTTTGATTGCCAGAATTTCTTTGTAAGTAGAGTGGTAATGAAGTTCTGCTGGAGAGAAAGCCCCCACTCTTGTATCCACAAATTCTGTGCTTCTGTTCTGAATTTTCTTCCAAAAGAACTGCTCCCCAATATAAATCAGAGGCATCTGTCTGAAGAACTCTTTTTCCATCTGAAGGTATGGTTAATGGAGGAAGAGCTTTGGATATGGCTTTGAGGTCTTTAACAGCTTTTGTACAATGGGTTGACCAAGGTGGAGGGTTTTTCTTTAGTAGAGCTGAAAGAGGAGTACGGTATTGGGCAAGGTTGGGGATGAAATCTACCATATAGTTAACAATTCCAAAGAATTGTTAAACTTGTTTGATTGTGAGATTTTCATCTGGAAAATGGTCAAGTTGAGAGGTTATATGAGGCTGGAGGAGATATTGACCTTTAGAGATATGCATTCCTAAAAAATCAATTTCTGATTGAGTAAGAAACATCTTTTTCTCTGAGAGTATAATACCATGGGTTTGGACTAGGGAGTGAAAAGATTGAAGTAAAACAACATGAGATTCAATATCTGGGGAGAAGAGGAGGATGTCATCAATATAAATAAGAGCTGAGGACAAGAGATGAGCAAATATCCGAATCATGGCCTTTTGAAACAAAGATGGGGCTGTTTTTAATCTAAAAGGCATGACTGACCACTGGAAGTGGTGATCTGGAATGTAAAAGCCAGTTTTGGGGCGATCATTTGGATGGATGCCCAGCTGCCAAAAATCTGCTTTCAAGTCAAATTTTGAAAAGATTTGAGTTTTAGGTAAGTTTGCAAAAAGAACACTTCGCCGAGAAAGAGAGAATTTGTTATCTTGCAGAAAATGATTAAGAGGCTGGTAATTGAAAACCAGGCGGAGTTTTTCTCTTATCTGCTCTGTCCTTTTGTTGACATAAAATGCTTCACATGCCCACTGAGAGGTTGTGGGCTCGATCAAACCTTCTGACTGGAGTTGCTGGAGCTCCTGGAGAGCAAGCTGGTAGTGTTCTGAATTCATTCCATGATGGATAGCTTTGGTGGGATTGATGTCTTCATTTTTCTTAAAGGGAAGAGAAATGAAAAAGTCTGAATTTTTTCAAAGTGGGTTGGAGCATTTGGTGAGGAACTGAGAATGAGATTCAGCACAAGAAGTTTGGATTATAGCTTCTTTGATGGTGGAGAAATTTTCTATGAAAAAGAGATTGGGTTGAGTGGTCCAAGATAACAGGTAATTTTTGTATTTTAAGCCTTTTTTAGCCAAGAGACTTTGCTGAGATTTTGGAGGATATCAAAGCCTAACAATAAATCTTTTCCTGGGAGATCAGAACCATAAACTTGGTATTTTATGGTGTATCCAGGGAAGAGTTGGATAGTAATAGGCTTACTGATTAGAGTGATAACAAATGTTTCTCCATTGACTGCTGTAAAGGGTCTGAAACACGACTACCAATTGGATCTGAGGAGAATTGCTGGGTTGAAAATGGAGGCTGCTACACCAGTATCAAAGAAAGCGATAACTAGTATGAGTTTCTCATATTTTCCAAGTAAGATTTTGACCCTGACTAAGGGTTGAGCCAGCATGATGTTTGAGAATCCAAAGGTTTGGATTTCATAAGAGAATGAGTCAGAATCATCAGAAGAGTCATCTGATTCTGAGGAAGAGTCATCAAACGTGAAAGTAAGGACTGCTTGATCTGTTGCTCCTCATCAATAGAGAATAGTGATTCGACATCAGCATCTCCAAGATCATCGTCAATGAGAGCCAGAGAGCTCACTATCTTGTCTCTTACTGCTTTATTGGGACACTATTTTGCATAGTGCAATTTCTTTCCACATATGTAGCAGCGATTAGACTTTCGCTGCCCTCTGAATTTTTTCTTCTTGAAGAATTTCCATTTTTTCCGGCGTGAGAACTTGTCAGATTTAAGAAATTTCGAAAACTTGCCAGGAGATTTGAACTTCCATTTCTGAAAGTGTTTGGACTTCCGATATGAAGGACGGCAAGTGCACTTCTTGTCTTTGAATTTAATGGACAAGTTGGGTCAATCACATGCTTTGCTAAGAAGTTTTCCCTGTTCTTCAAGAGTTCTGAGGAATTTTTGATGATTACACAACTTTTCCAACGCAATCAAAGAGTGCTGGAAAATACCACCAAGAGATGTGGTAGTCAGCGTCAATCCTTTTGTCTTAAGGAGTCTTGTTGTTTCATTTCCCAATGGTTTAGGAAGAGAATTGAGAAAAGTTTGCTTTAGGTTGACATCATCCATGCCGTTGAGGAGATAAAATCGCTGAGACATACGATCATAATGGATCTCCATGTTTTTTCTTTTGAATGAACAACTCTTCATGCTGAGATATTCTTTTCGAACAAACTCTTTAGTGTTGTCATGGTCTCCAAGAAACTCAGTATGCAGGACTGAGATAAATTGATCAAGGGTTGGAAGTTGTTTCAGCTGCAGCTGTCGGTACACACCAAGAGCTAATTACCATTAACGGAGACAGCCAAGGAATTTTGTTGTACACTTAGTAAGGACAATATTTAGTGTAGCATTTGGGGAAAGTATAGCAGCAATACACCAAGCATGGATCTCATAAAGCTTATCCAACCATTTTGATGGGGGTATGATATCAAAGGAGAAACCTTGGGTATGGATATTGGAATGCGAGAAAGAATCAAAGATTTGAATTTCTGGAGGTGTGTCAAACTCAGGACCTTCTTCAATAATGGGATCTTCAACATTTTCCTCTGGGTTTTCTGGGTTCATCATGAAAACATGAAGAATTGGCATAGAGTTTGTGGATTCAGTATCCAAATCAAACTCAATGGTTGGTTCAGGAGATGGGGGTTCAAGTATAGTGGCTAAGGTATGTAGGACAGTGGAGATTGGATTTTTAGAAGGGTTAGAAGTTGGTTGGACCATTAACTGAGGTGACTTAGAGTTTGGATCAAATGGGTTAAGAGGAGTTGAGGTAGTGGTAGAGGTAGAGGTAGATGTGGATGATGGAGACGGAATTATGGGAGGTTGGTTTGGTTGGAAAGGTTTTATTTGGGGCTTTGAGAAAGGAAGTTTTGGTGGAGATGATTTTTTTGGTGGAGGAAGAAAAGCTGATGAGCTCCCAAAAATATTGGACTCACCAAATCCTGAAGTAGGAGGTATAGGTAAGGGTTGAGACATTTGAGGATACCCAAATAAACTTTGTTAAGAGGAAGATGAGAATATGTCAAATGAGCTTTTCTGTTGAGAATACTGCTGAACTTGGAGGGAATGAAGTTGGTTCTTGAGATGCTTCATTTCAGCATCTTTTTGGTAAAAAACTGTTGAAAATACTTGGTTGGCATAGGCCATTTGGAGAAGTTCCTGGTGAACAGTTTGAATTTTCAGCTGCAAATCTCTAATAAGAAGTTCTAGAGTGGATAACTTCTTATGAACGACATTCTCCAAATTTTTCTGAGAGTTAGCAATTCTCTGGAGAATTTGATTTTGAGCTAGAGAATTTGCTGATTGCCAATTTATCGCTACTTCTGCTGCTGACACCGCCTTGGTGCTACCATTAGGGAGAATGGTAGTAGGGTCTGAAATTTTATGACGGTGAGTTGTCCTCTCTTGGAAATTATGGAATTCTAAAGGAGGAAAATCTGCTTCAGTCAAGGAGGAGGATGAAGTAAACATGAAACATCCACTTGATTGACTGGACGAACCATCATCAGATGGAGGTTGAGGGGAAGGTGGAGATTTACATGGAGAGGGAGGTGGAGAAGTACATAGTGGACATGGTTCATCTTCAAAGTCGTCTTCATCGTCTAAAAGAAGACTTTCTTCTATACAGTCATCACAGTCACAGGCATCAAAGTAACAATGACCTGTTTCTGGATTTTTAAAATAGTAGATTGGAAGACCATTGAGTTGAAAATATTGAATTGGAGGATCAGGTCGAGAACCATCGACAAACATGTCAATTCTCGAAGGGAAAATGACAGGATGGGTTGACGATGAGGCAGATGTTTCTTTGGGGAATGAGATCTCCACTGTACCGTCAGGTTTTGGAATGAACGTTGGATTTGAGATCTGAACTGGTATGGGCTTTTGCTGGTTTTTCTCATAAGCTGTGACCCAAGATTCTAGGAGTAGCTTGAGAAGTTCAAAACGGAAAATTTGACAAAGAACATGGACACGGAAAGCTTGGTGAAGTGCGTTAACAGTGAGAAAAAGGGTTTCATCTGTGGAGGAAGGTAGGGGACATGTCAAAAGCATGGTTTTGGAGGCGATAAGCCATTTGGTAATGAAGGGTTGTTGCGTATGTGGTGAAAATTTGAGAGGCACCACCAATTTGAACTTGTACTTTCAGGGCAGAGAGCAGAGGAGGGTCTACTAATGGCATGTTAAAATTGAGGTAAAATGTGAAAATAACAGTTCCAGCATTTAAAGTGGTTTGAACTGTAGCAATGCATGCGTTCTGATACTGTAGAAACCTAGTATCTACCAGAGCAAGTCTAGAAGTAATAGGCAAATCTTTTCGCCCATAGAAAGTGACAGCCAAACGGATTGCTCCAAAATGAAGGTGGGTAAATCCTTATTGTTACCAAAGACGAGGCAAGTCAACTGGGATTTCCAAAGGTAAGAGTTGTTCAGTTTCTGTACCTGCTATGAAACATTGGTCAAATTTAGATGCCTCGACATACTCTTTTACTGAGTTTGGTCGTTTTGTGGAAAAAAGTTGGGTAACAGACTTTTTTACAGAAGTTTAGGGTCCGACAAAAACATTATAAGGGTTTAGAAAAGGGAGATCAGGAAGGAGAACCTTACTGTCATCAGGAAGATATTCAAACTCATACAAATATTCAAGATTAGGAGAAAAAGTGAAGAAATTTCTACTAGAGGAACGTGAAGGAATAAGGGATAAGGTGGCAGAGGAATAGGTAGAAAACAGATGATTCATTTTTAAGTAGAAATCTTGGTTCTCCTTTTCCTTAGTACAACAAACCTTTTCTTTTTCAACTAATTTTGATTAATAAAATTCTGTATATTAAGGAAGATAAACCGAGACAAACTGCCAACTCCAGCGCCAAAGTCTCAAGGTACTTTTATTCCACTGATACAAAATTCTTTTAACTAAAATAGTTAGTGAAGTTTCTGATGTGGAGGATCCTGAAAAGGTAACCACAAAGTATACACTTCAAGTTTTTCTTTTTAGAAAAGATTTGAAGTAGTGCTGGAAAAGAAGTTCCCAGAAGGGGGTTTAAACTAGAATGGAAGATATGACTCTGATACCAAAATTACAGACACGAAGTGGGAACAAACACTAAGTAGATTAGGATCAAAGAGCGTGAATATTAAACACATGATATTTTAGGAGGACATTGATTTTATTACTTCAACTGACTTTCCACTAACTTGGCTTTTACAATGGCGAAAGCCCTCCCTTGTATAGACGTGAGAGAGGTTATCAGTACAAAGACATACATCATTCATTACATCATAGTATATAATTGGTGGCAACCTAATAATCACTCCTAACACCTACAGTACTATACCAATTATCAAATTTACTATTATACACGAAGACTTACACAACTCTTTCTTGACAACTACGTACTATACCAATTATCAAATTTACTATTATACACGAAGACTTACACAACTCTTTCCTGACAACTACAGTACTAACATATAATTTTTGCTCAAGTGCTTGCACATTTCTGTGTGTCTTTAGTTTTTCCAAAAGCCTTGCAATCGCGAGGGAGCCAACAATAGAAATTGTTAAAGTCCAAAGCTCAACAACTACATAATAGTAAATAATAATACTCTCAAACTACCCGGTGTTTAGAACTCATGAAGTATATTTTAAAATGCACCAACCACTTTTTGGAGACATGACTGGCACCTTTGGTTGATAGAGCTTTTTCATTGCCTGAATCTTCCAAATAGAAAGGCAACTACCATTTCACACACATCTTTGTTGGCAACATTGTGAGGCAATATTCTTAACACCCTGTTCTACATCAAATAAAACAAGAATGTTTAAAAAGTATCCGACCTCGGTTTCCCTCTCAATACAGAAGAAAAGCTAAAGCTGTATCACCTTTTCAATTGAAGAGGCTTTAGATTAGATTAAATACATCTCTCCACATCCAGCAGCAATGTATAAAATACAAATCAACAGCAACTACACAAATTGCCGGAATGAGTCAATGTGCATCCGTTTTCCATCACCCTTCCTCTCCAAACTCCTTTGTGAATCTCTCGTGAACCCCAAGGTCACCTTTGCTTACAGTCGGCCTCTGCCTTGCAAGGACCTTGTCAAAATCCGTTTTAGAAATGGGTGGTGGAGTGATCTGCGCCAAAAAGCATTCAGTTGCAGGGCCCAGGAACTTAAAATAATTTTTCTTCTAAACAGTTTCTGGGGTTATTTTCCCATTTAACTTTGGGGGAATCCAATACTACACTAGTGGGTTTTGAAACCACTACCTAATGAACCGAGCAAAGAGTAGCAAAACAACAGGTTGCCACTCAAGTTCAAGTGTAAACTGTAACAAAGGTGCATTAAATTAACTGGAAATCACTTTCTTCTCAAAAGATGTTTTTTAGTTATTAACCTAACTTCCGACAGAACTTTCTTACCAAATTATCGGTAAATATCCAACATGAAAAACTAGCATAGCGAATTATCAGCAAACCGGATAAAAATTACACCGATTTTGTCTTTAGAAGAGCTAGCTGTACCTTTGAAGCAAGTCCTTTTGCAGCAAGATCTTGCATCGTGGTCTGGACAGCACCTGGTTGTTTCGGTCCACATGGAATCCATGTATCACTAGGGGTCTTTATGAAAAACATTGCATCTTGGGTTTTCCGTACAGGTTCAAAGAGGACATCCTTAACCTAATAAAGCAACAAAGGAAAAAGTAACTAAAAGATTAGAGAGAGAGAGAGAGAGAGAGAGAGACTCAAGAAATCTAGAAAATAGTAAAGCAACTCATTACGCCCTGCACTCACACAGACGGAGATATCTGAACCAGAAAAACCTTCTGTTTTACGAGCCAAGTGTTCGAAGTCACTTTCCGTCAAGTTGTGAGGGGTATCTCCTAAATGCACCTGCCGAACGAGAAAGTCACTACCAAATAGGATGCTATACGAATCCCAGAATACAGAAAAAATGAACACATAGTCAAAACTTAGTTGAATTTTGATGAGAAACAAGTTCGTTACTTTGAACATGTGTTGTCGTGCCTTCACGTCAGGAAGGGGGATATAAATACGCTTGTCGAACCGACGCCGGATGGCCTGGAGTAACCATCTATTAGCCACAACATAATAAAAATCTTGACTGGGACAGGTAAAATCACAGAACAGTCATTCTGAAATCCCCTTACCTGATCCAAAGCATAGGGAGTATTTGTTGCTGCAAGAACCAGAACTTTGTCATCATTGTGTCCTACACCCTGGAGATGTTAGTTTGGTAAGGATAACGTGCAGCCCTGGGGAAAAAGAGGACAAACAATCCGAAAAGAAAGAAGAAGAGACAGAAAGTGATGAAAGATAATGGTTTCTGCCAATAGGTTCGGGTTGTTTAATGCCAAACTTAAACAGCAAAAATCGCCGTACAAAAATAAATTACTATGGATTGGAAACAATGACTTCTACTTGCATCCCCTCTAAACCAATGCAAAGAAGACAAAGGTGTTACTTCACTATTAAGTATTAACCAAGCCATGCATACATTATCCACCAAAGAACAAGCGTTCTTCTTTTACAATATACTCCCTCGTTCCAAAATGTTTGTCCAATCCACAAAACGATAACTTAAAAATAACATGAATTTCTAAAGAAAAATTCAAACTTTTTCAACAATTTACCAAAGACCAACAAGTTCTTTTAATTTATGAAAAAAGTTCAATTTTTTTCTTGAAAAAATGTAATATTTTTAAGTTCTCGTTTTGCGGACGAGACAAACATTTTAGAACAGAGGTAGTAACAAACTTCAAGACTGTTCACCTCTTCTCAAGTGAAGATATGAAAAAGTTACACTAGGAAGCTTCCCCTTGGGTGAAGAATTGAGGGTAAAATCCCTTATCGTAATCCAGGTCATCTAAGAAGTTAATGTGCCTTTACTGTCACGACCCGTGCCAGCTAACCTGCTAACCATTCACCTAACCACATGGCTCAAAAGGTTAACCTTAAGTTATACAGTAGCTGGTGGGCGATTTTTTATATTCTACAACCAATTTCCCCATTTACTCGATGTGGGACAATTGGTCAAGTGGGTCCTCATTGCACCACATGGTCCATCACATTCACCCACCAAGTGATGTAGGACAAGTCCTTGCCTAAGCACGACAAGCACCTTATGCTCGTCTCATGTGGGACCCACCCAAGCACGTCTCCTCGCGGTACCCGCCCTACCTTTTCGGTTGGTGCAAGCTCTGATACCACCTGTCACGACCCGCGCCAGCTAACCTGCTAACCATTCGCCTAACCATATGGCTCAAAAGGTTAACCTCAAGTTATACAGTAGTTGGTGGGCGAAATTTTATATTCCACAACCAAGTTCCCCATTTACTCGATGTGGGACAATTGGTCAAGTGGGTCCTCACATTTACACTGAGTTACCTTGGTACATGAGGGCGATAAACTCGAATGGATGTAAAAACAGTTCGAAGAAGATGGATTAAGCCTCCAATGGTAGCATGGTATACCGTTGTTTTCCTTTAGTTTCTAAGAAAGACAATCATGCGTCTGTTCATACAAAAAGAACCATCAGAGACTTAGACCGAAAGAAAATGAAGTAGTCAAGGGCATTGACATGTTCCCTGATAAATGTTGACTGACAAATATAGTGAGAGAATGGTCTGGGAAGATAGTAGGAATTAGATGGCATAGAGTCAATTGAAGTGGGGAGGACAACAGCTGGATCCTGGTGAGAGAGAGAGAGTAGGGGAGAATTGGTGTCCACGTTACGTGGGTGAATAACCTCCTATGTTGCTCAAACGTGGAGTTTACAATATAACTCTGTAAAACACATACCTGCATCTGCACAAGAAGTTCTGTCTTAATACGTCTGGAAGCTTCACTCTCATTGCCTTCTCCACGCTGGCCACATAAGGAATCTATTTCATCAACAAAGATGATTGAAGGTGCACTATCACGAGCCATTTGGAAAAGGTTTGAGACTAGCTTTTCACTTTCACCCATCCACTTAGAAACAAGGTCGGATGAAGAAATACTGCACAAAAACAGCAGTTGGCACTTGCCAACTCGTTGGCCTAAGTTCATGAACATTAATAGTAGAAAACAAATAAGCACCGACGAAACAAGTGTGTGCTTGCATTTTATGACAGCCAACAGATGAAATACCTCTATCAAGATTAGATTGTGTGTGTCCAAGATATATTGCACCGAAGTAGAATACTTGCGTTTATGTCTTGCCTATGAACTGGTAAAGAAGAGCACCACAGAAGCATTTGTAGGAAAGTATAATTTGTTCAACACTTCTACAGAAAACAAATAAAGTATGTGTAGGCAAGGAGATTTTTCTTTTCTTTTCTTTCCCTTCTCTATGAAGAAAAGTTTAAGATTGAGGTTTGCAGAGTTGATGAGGCTTATTGAGATATTGTACAGGCAGACAAGTTTTGGGGTAGAGGAAGACCGGTTGAAAAGAAAAAAATTTGTTTTGGGAGTTTCCACATCGAATCTGTGTAAGCCTTGAAGGCTTTGATGGTTAATTTTAACACTTCCCATAAGTGCAATATGGGGCCACATTTAGTGGCGGTCCATGACGTTAAAAATAAATACTCCCTCTGTTCCATTTTATTTGTCTATTATTCCTTATGTCTCTTTTCTAACTATCGCGTATATCTTCCAAATGTGAACCTTCAACAATATGCAATACGGCACATTTCAATTTGTTCTATAACACAAAGTTGTCGAAATCATGGAAAACATTAAGATATACGCAATAGACACAAAAGAGACAAACAAAATAATGGACAAACAAAATGGGAAGGAGGGAGTATTTCTAAGAATTACAAGTCTCAACTAGATGCGCAAATAATAACCCAATAATCGTAAATCAACTAACATTATAAAGTGAAAGCTAAAACAAAAAACAAATGGCACCTTCTTGTCTTTTTGAATTATGAGCAAAGGTAGCATGCCCTAATTTCGTAGGACACTTACATAGTAACTGAAGATGTATACACTTTTCAATATTTTGAGCGGGGGCATGTTAGCCACGTGCCCCTAGGTGCGTCCACCTTTAGTCAAGGGCTAACCAAATAGTGGTCATTTTTTTGTGCATGTGGGTGCATTGTGCACGTCAAAAAAGACAGGTGTTTGGGAAATTGTGCATGTGCCAGGTGAGCTGCGGACGTCAGAACTATGTATTGTCCAGGTGGAGTGCACCCCAGGAAGTGGTTGGTCTTCTTCATGTGGAAACAGCTACGTTACAGACTCAAGTATGGGTGTCATTAGTCAATGGAGGAGCTTATTTCGGTGTTGTATTCATAGTAATTCGTATGTCAATCAACATGGATAAATTTCACGTCTCAAATGATATTTAAGTTTTAGCGTAGAGTGGTGTTTATAAACAAACACAAGTAATGAATCAATTGAAGGAAGCAATGGAGCCAAAGACAAATTCTTTGGTGACTTAACATGGCATCAAAGCTTTGGTTTACGGGACGTTTTGGGGGCAAAGTCTCTGTTTATATTTTCACCTAGTTATACTTATACCCTACTTATCCCCTTTGCGCTATGGTTCCCTCTATGTTCCCATGTTTTCATCTCAGCGCGCAAGCAGGAATGCAGATGCGAGAGAAAGAGGGATTGGGTGGATTGATATATATTGTTGAGTGCATTTCCTAACCTCAGCTTTTGGGACAATTGATGACTTAACATGCCAAAATGTGAGTTTATGCATAGGAATTCCATTATATCAGACTAAATCAGTATAGGGAATGGGTGCACATGTCCAGCTTAACATGTAGACACACATCTCCCAGAAGAATTGCAGGGGTTTGAAAATAAATAAGAGGTTTCATTGTGTAAGCTTAAAAATCCGTTTGAAAATCATTCATAAGCCACTGAACGTGTAGCACCCATAGAATCCGAAGCATGTCCAGGTCCAGAATAATAATAATAATAACAATAACAGTACCCATGTAAGATAGGGGTATGGGCAGGGGAGGACTGGAGACAGACCTAATTTTGGCCATATATGCACAAAATGACTGCTCTAAAGAAGTTTTAACACCAAAATATTGTCGCCCTATTCCTCCAAACATCGAAAAACTCAAGAAACTTATGCTGTGGAACCATGTCCCCAAATCGAAGTTGGAAGACATCAGAAAGTACAGGCCTAGAAATCCACAATAATAGGACACAATCGGAGGTTCGCTCAACACGTATCACCACCTTCTTAGTTGTTAGAATTGTCTGTGTTGCATTAAGTGATAAACACTAAACCCGTAAAATCAAGATGTACAATTTTCCTTCCAAAGACTCATTGCTGAAGGCTAAAAGACCTACTTGACCATAAAGTCAACCACCTAATTGCTTGATTGGGAAAACCATCAGAATTCCATATGGAAATGAGAACCAAACACTTTCCTACCTAAAAGAAAATGCCTCAAATAGAAGTGTCTTAACCTCGCCCTAGACATGCTTAAGGTGCTCATAATTCATAAACACTTTTCAAAAATTAAAGCCTGGCTAAGCTCCTACAATTAAGGCAGGTAACAATCACAAAAGAATCCCTCCTCCCCAGAGGTTTTAAATAACGATCCTGAGATATGTACCAGTAACAGGAGTATCGAAAGACTTATAACTGAAATTGGTTGCCGTGGTCATGAATTTCTTAAAAAAATACTTTTAACAAAAGAAAAGTTAAAGTGCCTAAATCACCCCTAACGCTCGAGTCGGCCGTAGCGGCCGAGAATTGGTCCATCTGTAAATCGGAAGCGGACCAATACATAACGGGAACCTGCCGATACAAATACGATTTTCCATCTCACCGTCATATTAGGGTGTAACAGTATTGGAAGGCTAAAAAACCGTTACATAACTGTAGATATTTAAAACCTCGATCCTTCCCAAAAATAATGGAATTGTGAAGTCGCAATATTACGACGCCCCTCAAGACACACAAAAGCTCCATCTTCACGCGAAGCATTCACATCACCCCCAGAAAGCCACCAAGATTACCAATAATGGCCATCAAGTGAAAGGGTATGTATTAGCTAGAGGTGATTTCGTATGCGAAAGTACTTGATTCCAACCACTAAGGTGAACAGACTCATCCCTAAGAAATACCTTCAAACACATATAAATCCCAAAGAGAAGCAATAAAGCGTGCTTTCCAAAACACCATTCTAAAAGGCATGTTTTCCTTCATGACATCAAGCTTTTTTTGCGTCATCAAATATCCAAATCAATGGATACACACTAACATCTGCAAAGACTAGATAAAGGTACCACAAGTCCACAATGGTCTCTTTCCTCCCTTTTCTTTTCATAGTTTTCTGTTGATAAGTAAGCAACATGCCACAAGCAACAAAAGAGGGAAATCAAAAGAAAAGAAAAAGTGGCCAGTCCTGATTGAAGGCAAGCAAAGTAGTTGAATCTTTATAGATGGATAATTTACCTGAAAAAGGTAGAGTCTGCTTCAGTTGCGACAGCCTTGGCTAGGTATGACTTCCCTGTTCCAGGTGGACCATACAAAAGAAAAGCCCTCCATGGTCGCCTCTTGCCTAAACAAAACGAGCAAAAATCAATATTGTGGGACCAGGTAACTTATGGGATACAAATACAGTAGACGTATTGTTGCTTCCCAAACCTATTGAAAACATAACGCAAGATCAGAAAGCAAAACCATGATTTTCACCATTCAAAACTACACTACAACTAAGCGAAAAATGTTGCATCAGCAAAAGAATGAAAACACCATTTGCCCCATCTCCTTATCCCCATAAGTGACAAACGAAGCACCTCATCACACACATATGCAAGATGAGTCCAAGCAGTTAATCACGAGGCGTTCTACCTATCAGCCTTTGTCAGGCTGTTGCAAAGTATAAAAGATATTAAGCAGACTTCAGTCAAGTCATGATGCCCTCTTACAACTGTTTAGGTCCATAATCATCTCGATTTCCTCTTCCAAGAATAGGTATTAACCTTGAGAAGTCACTTGTGGAAGTCGTCTATACTGGTTTATTGACAGTCCATAGGTCTTAAAAATGAAATGCTAAAACAAGGTAGTGTGTGGTGGAGTAGTAAGAAACAAATATCACCAATGCACGATGGTTTGTTATAACAAGACTGCCACCAAGTTACATTACAATTATTTCAGAGTACAGCGCTCTATAATTATAAAGATCCTTCGAATTTGAAAACATGTAGTTAAAGAAGTGGGTTATGTATTAAAGGTCAGAGTTCTGAGTAGTGGTCAGGGTGAGAGTCCTACTCATGTTATTGTTAGGAACTGAAGACGAAAATGATCTGAAGCATAAAACTATGGATCGACAATTATATTTAGCGCATTGTTGGTATTACATTCATCCTTGAACAAGACCACAAAACTTAAATAAAACATACTTGTGAAACCGAAAAAAGACCTATTCAATAAACAAACAGACCCATTCAGTTTTATTACTTAATTCCAAAACCAACCAAATCTATCCAAACTCAAAATGAAGCAACTAGCTCAATCAGTAAACAAATAGAACCAAAAACAACATGTAGCAAACTCACAATCTACAAGAAAGGAACAATTCATTTTGAGTTCTTGTACCTTGATAATATATAGACTAATAATCGAAAATGACAGGATGATAGCTATCCTAAAACAACAGTGTAATAGAGTTGTAGGCTACAGAAAATATGTAACTCTAACACATAACAACCTTGGTACAGATAAAGCATTCACAATATTGAACTGTTCATGTACATACTTATCCTTCAGCAATACCTAACAATTCAAAAAGTTAGCACTCACGTCACCCAAAGAAGTTAAAATTAACAATATTTCTACCTCATTTCTTTCAAGAAAGTCCAGAATTGAGATTTATTTATCCCAAAACCAATCAAATTTTATCAAAACTAAAAACATAGCAACCAACCTAACCACTAGCCAAACACAGCCAAAACCAATACACAGCAAACTCACAACCCAAAACATAAAGAAACAACAATTCAATTTCCAATTTATGAAACAAATTGAACTAACCAACAAAGAACTATGGGAATTTTCCAGGAATAGAATTAAGCATAAAATGACAGCTATCCTGAAACAACAATGTAACAGCCTTCTACTTCAAACAAAACAGCTAACTCTAAGACACAAAAATCCATGTCACATATAAAGCATAAAGATATCAAACAGTCATATACATATCTCTGTGTACTCTAGCTGGCCCCAAGAAAGCCCGTATGCTCTGCTCACCTTATCTTACTAATAATAAGAAAGAGGGTACGCTACTCAATGGTATGCCGGGTCTCTAAAGGGCACACAAACTATGATTCTTTACGAGTAATGCATGCCGTTGGCATGTTTGAGAAGCTCCAATTACAATGAGACATGCTTGAGATTTTCCATCATTTATTTTTTCATTCTCAACTCTACAAGTGTCCACTATTCCTGCAACTCTATGCCCTGCTTGTTTAAACTTCTTGGGACTTTAGATATGGATGAGGCCAAAGTAGTTAAATATGATGGCGCCAATTTTTTATAATCGGTCGCGTTCACATTTGTGATTCTTGTATGTGGCATAACCTGTAGCTCCAATGGTCTCCAAACAATAGCATAACCTACCCGCATTGGGGGGAAGAACAGGGATATCATTTTGTATAAGTAGCCCAAATATGAGTAGCCTGTGAATTGTTGTATCTACTAAGTAATTATCTATATGATGCATGTTCTTGATAACACGTCATATTACCAAACAAAATGAAGGCATGTTCTTCAATTGTCATATATGATTCATAAATCTAAAACACTCTGATTTCTAGGTGTGTTTTTGTTTGGCATTAGCTTGTTTATGTGCTAGCCTTTGGCATTTTTGTTAACTTCTAGTGCTACGATGATGATCACAAAAATGCCAAAGGCCCGCACATGAACAAGCTAATGTCGAACGAATACACACTTAGAAATCAGAGTGTTTTAGATTTATGCATCATATATGAAAATTGAAGAACATGAGTTCATTTTGGCCGGTAATATAACGTGTTATCAAGAACATGCATCATATAGATAATTACTTAACAGATACAACAATTCACAGGCTACTCATATCTAGGCCACATACATAATGATATCCATGTCCTTTCACAAATGTGAGTAGGTTATGCTATTGTTTGTAAACCATTGGAGCTACAGGTTATGCCACATACAAGAATCACAAATGTGAACGCGATCGATTAAAAAAAATTAGCGTTATCGTATTCAACTACTTTGACCTCATCCATATCTAAGTCCCAAAAAATTTAAACAACCAATGGATAGAGCTGCAGGAATAGTGGACATATGTAGAGCTAAGAATGAAAAAATAAATGATAGAAAACCCCCGGCATGTCCCATTGTTATTGGGGCGTAAAACATTAAAAGAACGACACTTAATAAAGTCTTTTATCTTCTTAGATACAACTTCCCAACCATATGTTACTGGATCAACTGAGATTTTTGCTCTAGCCACTTCCCAATGAACTTGAAACAATTCACATGCATGTTACCAAAAGAGGTTATATCTATCCTATTTACACCTCATTTCCTTCAAGCCAAGTCCATATTAATCAATTCCAAAACAAACTTGGATGTGTTTGCAATTCCGGGATTATTTCTCTCTCGAATGTGGTTATTGGCTGGTTTGGGTTTATAGTGCTTGTGAACTTGTTTCCAGTTTGATGTAATTTTGATACTTGCATTCTCCTACCGCTTTGTAATTAAATAATACATCCAAAACCAACCATAATACATCCAAAACCAACCAAATTCCATCTAAACTAAATGCACAGCAACTAACCCAAACCATTAACCAAACTATACAATTCAATTCAATCATCAGTTTTTATCAAAATAAATGAAACTAACCAACAAAGAACTGTGGGAATTTAACCGGCAATATAACCGCCTCTTGCAACGCCTGCTTCGCGCTCTCAAGCCCCGCCACGTCATTCCACTTCACATTGGGCTTCTCCCTCACAATGGCCGAGTTCAACCCAGCCCTCAGCTTTGCCTGCTCGCCGTCCTCCCCCTCCCCTCCTCCCCCATCCTTCCCTTTCGTCTTCGGCCGGGCCGCCACTGCAGCGTCCCCGTTCGCAGCGGGCCCAGGCCCGCTACCGCCCTCGTCGAGCACAGCCCTGATCTCCTCCGCCCGCCGCAGGTACTCGGTGAATTTCTGCGTTATTGCCTCCTTGATCTTGGGGTTCTTCTCGTACTTCAGGTGGGTCCTGAAGTACTCCAGGGCGTTCATGTACAGAGGGAAGGCCTTGGCGTAGTTGCCCGCGTTGTCCTCTTGCACCGCTTGCTTCACGTACTCGATCGCTTGCTCCTTGAAATTACTGTACATCTTTCGCACATGTATAAATGTGCGTGTGCGCGATTAGAAATGGGGAAACCCTAGGTTGATTGATCGGAGAGATTGATCGGAGGTGGAGAAGAGGTCAGAGATCGATGGGGATTCTTCGACTTGAAGTCTTGATTCAAGTTGGGGTTTTTTTTCCAACCAAATTTGATCGGATTGTACGTGTTGGTGATAAACGAATGGTCGGGCAAGGGAGATAAACGAGCCTACCAAATAGTAGATCAAGCTGGGTTCGAAAAATTATTGGCTATGTTCGTTTAATATATTTATTTTGTTTTTAAAATTATTATTCTATATTTTTCTTTAATTATTAATTTCATTTTTCTTTCTATCTTTCTTCACTCATTACTCCTCTCTTCAATCATTATCTTATTTTTCTCTCCACCTACCACCAAAACTATAACACCCAAAGTTACAAAACGAACAATGCTAATGAGTTTCAAAAATATGTTTGCGCTTATCTTATTTGTAAGATGAGTCAATTTCACACGAGATTTAATTAAGTCAAACACAAGTTGCAGTCAAGTAGCTTGAATTTTTTATAAATAACATGTCGAACGAATTGAATAATAGCTTTGTTTAACAAATCAATCTTAATCAAGCTTTTTAACAAATAAAATAAGATCTCAGACTCGAGTAACCTGGTTCGTTTAGCGGCTCTAGTTGACGGTAGGAGTGAAGAATATGTAGGGATTTGTGGGTGAATTTTTTTAAATTATAAGGCCTTAGAAAACAATTAAGGAAGGATTAACTTAGTACAAAAATTAATCCTTGCGGTTTGACCCGGATTCAAACTGGATCCATACGGTTTAAATTTGAACACGAGGAAGGCATTATAGAAGTCACGTGTGGACAAATACGACGGTTTATGGTCCTTACTCCTTACGGAAACGACATTCATTTCAAAAACTAGTTCGGTTGGGTTTCCAAGACCATTTCCATAACCCCAATTCATATTTCTCCAATTCTCTTTGTTATTCAATTTTCTTGTTTCTTTGCAATGTTAAACAAGCGAAGAATTTTCCGTTTTCCTTTTATTCCCAAAAAAAAAAAAAGAAAAAGAAAAAGAAAAAGCAGTTTACATGAAAGCAGTAAGAAATTTTACATATTGGCCTAAATTGGCCTCACACGTATTAAGCTAGTCCAGGAACAAATGGTAGGGCGAGATTCAGATGTTTGTGGCTCTAAAAATACATAACCTGTTTTATTTGAAAATTGAATTTCCATGTATAATTGACAGGAAAAAAATATATATATATCAAGCTCATGCATGCACGTCATGTAAATTTAGCTGATACTTTAAAAATACACATAGCCAGTTTTGTCAATATATGATACTTTAAAAATACACATAGCCAGTTTTGTCAATATATAATGCAGCAACTGGGGGCTCTGCTATGCACAGCATGGTGGTGAGCTCTTTGGACGGGTCCATCTCTGACTATGGATGCAATCCGAACCATTCATTTTGTTTGGCTCGTCGAGCTAGTCTCACATGCCAAAACTGAGACTAAATATCAAAACCTGGACGAGCGAACACTTTTTCCCATATTAGAATCAATATCTGATCAATCTCTGTCTTGGGCACGGACAACAAACTCAACGGGCCGAACAAAATGAAGTCTAGAACTCATTGGCTTGGAACGGGAATTATCCAACGAGCACAGGACCCAGGTCCCATTATGCACTTGACCGAGTGTGCCAGATCGATTTCTGACGCATGCCTTATTAGGCTAACAAAACAGATTAAACTTGGGGAAAATAGGATATGAGCAACATCCATGGTAAAGCAATGGCTGAAAAGTACTTAATATAATGATAACAACCTACATAAGCACCCATGAATAAAAGATGAGAACATGGTAACACCAAGGGTTCACCAATTCTAGACAAAACCAAGGAGCCCTCAAACCTCAAAACGGCGACCAGTCTCATTTGTGCAGATACAGTTGGAAGCAATACATAGGCAATTCAAAGGCCCTCCAACAAAGAAGACGAGACCTGGTAAAAACGTATAGGCAAACATAAAACAACTAAGTTGGCTTCCGCATGTTACGCCCTACACGAATTACTTCATCCACCAAAAAGCAACTGGGATGTGATCACAGGCCTGTGGAAGTGTCAAAACAGGCTTTCTGTATGAGATCCATAACCAAAGAAAAGAAGAATGCACAGAAAGCAAAATAGGGTTTTTATGAACATGTGGTCTGATGGAAAGCCTCAAGATGCTAGCAGTGTCGGAATGCACAAATGCAAATGAATGATCGTTATGATATGCTTGTACAACACAAGGAAGAAATGATTTACTAAGTACCCTGAGTTTATGATTTGGTGGTTGACCGAGTAGTTGTCAAAAATACCCTCCATCTGAGGGTCAATTGGTTCTCCAGTGTGTTGGTTTAATCCCACAATATTTCCTCTATTGTGCTCTCCCTATACGAATATCCAGATAGCATGAGAAGGTTGAATCAATTTCATAGGGAATTTTTAAGAAAAAGGATCACTACTGCCACAAATTGAATACCGTTAGAGCAATTATGACGTCTTGAGTGTCAAGGCCAGAATTTTCAGCTAGTGTCTTGGGAACCACCAGAAGGGCATCAGCAAAAGCTTCAACATCAAGTTGAGCACGCTGCTCCAAGTTTGTAAAACAAGCCATTGTCACGATACGTATACATAAGGGCTTAGTAAAATGTGTTAAGAATGGGACTGTTCGTGGTATTAACAAAATTCTTAATTACCCCTTGAACAGTTTTCTTTACTTCATTCACTCGATATTGTCTGGCTGCAACTTCAAAAGCCCCTGCTCCCTGAACAAGAAGCAAGAAATGTCATGGTTGAAAAAACAATACAGGGAAGAAATAAAAATCATTCGAAAAACCAAGAATGTGAAGATTTGGGTGAGTGCAAACAAGAACTTCGGAACTGTAGAATAGGGGCTTAATTTTGACAAGAACATTCCTCAATTCTGCAGTTCCCTGTAGTAAATAGTGACTAGCGAGCAATCAGTTAGTCACTGCTTTTTATGACAAGGCTAAGCAGGACTAAATGCCAAAGATTAAATATTCAGGAAAAACTTCTACAGCCTTTTCTCCATCATATTACAATTTCCATTTCCACATGAAAAAAAAAAACTAAATAAAGAAACAAATGTATATGTATATGCCTGAATGTCGTCGTATGTGTCCATATAGCACATCATCCTTATGCAGCAAACACAAAGATACCTACCACATTACAAAAATGAACACCCACAACGCTTCGAGATCCATTCAGAGTGTATCAGAAATCGCTAATTTTAAAAACCAAGAAACAAACTTTTTCGTGACTAAAACAAGCGAGAGAAGAAAATAAAACAAAAGAATAAAACCCCGAAGGAATGTAATTTTAGTTGACTATTTGTTGCATATTCTAAGTACAATATATCTGTGAATGCTCATCCATGCCGTAGAGTTTGCTAATTGATGAATTGCAAAGCGAGTCATATGCTTCACATGTTGAAAAATGTGCAACATTGAAAGCAGACACAGATTTAAGATTTCAACTCACTAGGACTACAGATTCATCTTCAATTGTATTTTTCACTGCTCTCAGACCGTCACAAATAGCATCCTTAATTTGGGCAATAGTATGATCATTGGGTCCTGCACAAACAAGCATGGCAATGAACTGAATCACTACTGTATTTGACAAAAAGCAATAAGACTTTGAACATTTATGGACAATTTTAATGAAATAAACTGTCTAATCAACCAAATGGTATAATTAAATATCGTCGACTCAGTAAAGCTAGGAAAGCATTTCAAGTACCTTATATTAAGATTGTACAAGAGTGAGGATTCTTCACATTTTCCACAAATGTGTACTTGTCTTCTCCAAGAACATGCTCATACACGAGTCCCGCCCATCCAAGGCAATCAGGAGTCAAGTCATCGACAGAGTTGACAGCCTCCCCACCACAAGCCAAGACCAAACGCTCCATATTTCTCCACTTTGCCCTTCTAAGAGCTATTATTATCTGAGAAACAAATCATTTAGCAAGTTGAAAAAAGAAGGGAAGTCAACCAAAAAACTTGCTCAGTTTCAAAACCAATCAGGAAGGAAAAAAACTATACCCCATTGGCCCATTGTATCTCCATTTACAGGGTATAAGAGGGGTATTCGGACAAACCTAATCTTTGACATTAAATTCACAAAGACCCACCTAATTAATGAATGGAACTCGCAAGATTTAAATATAGAATTTGTAGCTGCTGCAGCTTAAGAGAAGCCCTTCTAGTGCTCCTACCATGCTTTTTTTTTTCACAGAATGGACAAGATATAAAATTCACTAAAAACATTTGTTTTATATAGTTTAGCCTATGCGGCAAATAACTTATTAGTTGTTTAGGTGAGGTGAGGTAATCTTGCCTTCTCTTCTTCGCTGTTGTCATTTCCAATCTTTCACTCATTGTTTTATCATTTTCTAAATACGTGATTGGGAAAAGAGAAAATGAATTATCCACTCTACAAAAAAAAAAAAAAAATTGGTAGATAACAACCAATTTGTCAATCCGATACTCAGTTCACACAAAGTAATGGTAATTGTCGGAACACTATAAATGAGCTCTGGAGTCCCCTGAAAGGTTAGAATATGACGTCAAAAGCAGCAGAACTTGCACACAGGGTAGAGTGTCAAGAGACCTGACAAAATTCAGGGAAAAGTAAACTACTGTAAATCAAATAACGACTGGCAACATCAGTGATAACTGTGAAGAAAAGCAAAAGATGTATTATTGATTGTGTTCTCAAACATAACCCTAGCATGCCTTTATATAGGCTACATTATTCTTGGTCACTAAGAAATCTAAACCAAATAGGAAACATGCATTATAAAGAAATCAGCCTAACTAGGAAACATGAATAATAGAACCTACTAAACATGGTAACATAATATTTCTAAATATTATGTTAACAATAACAAGTACAATAAACTGGGAGTAAGCATGGCTTACCCCTTCCCTTGCAAGAAGGTCCCAGAGATGGAGGATCAATCCCTTTCTGATTGATAACAACAAAGTTGTTATCATTACCGGAGCAAACCTAAACATCAAGCAAAGTCTTGTTTAGAGGCGTAAAACTTAGAAAGCCTTAACAACAATATGAGAGTAGTTCTACATGCTAAAGTCAGCACCTTGTTCTATAGCTCAATGATTTTCTTCACCCTCTCATCGACTGAATGCCTTTCTGCTGCAACCATTGCCTCTCTCTGCTCTGCACTTTAGTAGAGAAAGCCTGCATTTACTTCGCTGAGATAGAAAATGAATACATGTCAGCTTGACATGCCCACAGTTAATCAAGCATGTTAAGTAAACAGGTTGATAGAAAAAAGAAAGAAAGAGTGTGAAGTTAATAAGTAGTTCGAGGTTGTTAATGACCCAAACAAAGTTTGTTACGTAGTAACATTGACTTATGCAAACCCACCTCCCCTTCAAAAAATTGCAAAACTCAGCACAACGGAAAATTTGAGATGGTAGGCAAGAATGCTTCCCTGTCTAGATGACCTAAATCTTACAATGCTCCCCCATAACTCCTCAAATGCAGTCATACCTTCATAAACTTGCACCATAACTCAATTTTAGGCTCCTCAGGGTTCCATAAATCAAGAACTTGAATTTCCTCTCCAAATAAACTTTTCTTCATGTTAACACAGAAACACTTGCATATAGAAAAGTAAATTCACCTTTCCCCTCTCCTACCAACATGGCTTAAAAGTATTTACCTTTTCTCATACTCCAGGCCTACATTGCACGTCAAGATATGACAGTTCTCAACTCTCCTCTTCATGTCAGGATGTCTTGAACTTTAGTTGTAGGGATCTACTAAAGTAGTGCCGCTCCCCACCATGGGAGCTTGTTTTTGCGCTCCCAACCAAGGAGCTTGACGGGATCCCACTCCCATTGAGATGGGAGCTTTTGTATGATCTTTGAATGAAAAAACAAGGATTTGTCACTTGGCTTTATTAATTGGTCTTTGATGAACTCGTATAGCTAGCCCAAGTCATGATATCTTGAAAAGAAAACCCTTATGGAGGACTTGGCCTTTATTTAACTTCCTAAAATGATTGTACTTTTAAAGGAAATACTCTATGCTACAATATTTTAATAATATATGTACACATGCTCCCAATCTTAGGAGCTTCTGCATTCCCTCGCTCCCGCTCCGTGTAACTAAGTCTTGAACCATGATCCAGGACAAGACCCTCAACCTAGAAAATTTTGATCATAATGTGAGAAAATGAGA